>JAULKJ010270278.1:0-13367 GCA_032355405.1 Rubia balearica | reverse complement strand
CCGGGTTATAAATTTTATAACTACTACATGTTTCATAATAAAATTTTAATATTGCAACTAAGACCTTTTACCTTTTACTATTCTAATTAAACCCCGTCTTTCCATAAGACTATGGAAAGACGGTATTTCCCAAAACTTTGCCCATGCCATGTGCTAAAAAAAGAAAAGAATTGTGGCTTATCTGATTGGTAGTCCTGGAAATCTTTATATATGAATAATATCTACATAAAAAATTCTATTCTATTATACCCTAATAGGTAACATTATATAATCATGAATTTTAAATTATTCTTTACTTTCAAAAGAATAAATATAAATCAATGCATCATCTACAATTATTATCTAAACTTCTATTTGTATAGTTAATATGAAATATAAATTTTTTTAATATTTTTTTTAGAAAATGTGTTATATTTGTTTTAACATTGACCTCAGTAGTCCAAAATTGTATTCTTGCTAAATGCATTGACTGACCATTAATAACTCAAAATCTCTTATAAATTTTAATTAATAATCTGATATTTATTTATGTGTAATCCAGTTTTCTATATTCTTTTATTAATGAGTTGCAGATCTTTGAGGATTATTTAAAGGAGATTTTGACATAACTATTCCATAAAATTTCATCTCAATAGAACGCATCTCATATAACATCCATTATAGTTTCTATTCATTAATAAAAGCAAAGACTATTCTAATGGTGAAGGAAACTAAAACCACTTTTCTGTTCACAATCTTGCTTATTGCATCATGTACGTAATTCTTAGCATCTCAATATTATTTTTCTTTCTTTTTGGATGTAGAAGTTTATATTATATCTACAATTTTCTATTTTTTCTTTAAAATAGAAATATTAATTTTTAATAAAACGTTATTATTATCATCATAAATTAAACAAATATAGTAATGGATTAAATTGTATTATAAATTACAGGTTGGTCATTTCCTAATGTGACAGCGCAATCATGTGTTACCGATGGAGATTGCAATATACCAAAATGTCCCGATAGTGCTTGTTTGGATGGTTGGTGCTATTGTACGGGTGAATCAAAGGAAGGTAAATAACAACATAGAAACCTTAATAAGAAAATCTTAACATTGAAAAAATAATAATAATAAGTTGATTGTAGTTTTTATCGTCACCGATTCAATTAGTTAAACATTCTTAAAATTTACTAAAAAATACATTTTCAATTTTTGAAATAATTTTAAACATCGTAATTCTACACGTTAAAAGTTGTACCCAATGTTTTCACAACGGTTCATTCTCCATATTTATGTTGTTTTATAAATAATAAGTATTTTTCACTAATGACACATTTTCATCTCTAAGTATGAAGGAAGGAAACCTCGGTAATCCCAAGAGACAACTTGATATCAATGGTCAAATTTCATGATGTAATAAAGGTTGGAATTAAGATGTATGAAATTCACTTTTATTCCTTACCTTAGTTTTATAAAAATAAGATTGATGAAGCAGGAGACAAATGTTGTATTATTACTCCCTTACTTGAAGTATTGATGAAACATTAAATTTATGCTCTTTTATTTACTCCGCAATAATTTTGATAATTAAAATTACTTATATAAATCCAATTAGTTTTGGAATTTTGGATTAATATAACATTTCAATCACTTTAATAAAACATCATATATTTTATTGGAAAGTGAAAATAAATTTTAATTGTGAGTTAAAGGATGATCCCAACATCCAAATATTGTGAAAAATTAAATTTACTTTGACCACTACCAAACAAAATGGTTAGATATACACCTTCATTGTCATGTCGGAATTTAATGGTTCACATTATTATCCGTTCAGAGTATCTAACCTTTAAATTTATCGTGTAGAATAGCACCATTATATAATTAAAAAATTGCAACCTCAACTTCTCGGGCGCTTGTCATAACAAATGTCACGAAGCACTAACATAGCATAATCTAAAAAACCCCATAAAAATACACCTTAAAATTTTTAAGAAGGATATAAAAGAGGATCATTCCTAGTTAAATCTATGGTTTTTACCCAAAAGTTCGACCCTTCACTAGTGGGGAGAGATGCCATTAAAGGCAGTTTTATCTGATAAGAGAAAACACTTTTAAAGTGTCTTCTCTAGTCACGCCTTTAATCACAATCATTTAAAGGCGGTTCTGTTTAAAAACATAGATTAAAGGCGGTTATTAACCACCTTTAAAAGGACAGAGGAACCGCCTTTAATATCTTTCGAACTCAACTGGGACCCCCTCCCTCGGCCCTGGTGTGAGTTCCGAACTTGGAATATGAATTAAAGGTGGTTCATAACTGCTTTTAATTAACCGGATGAATCACCTTAAATTAGTTTCTCACTGGAATTGGGTAACTTCCGTTGGCCTTGCTGAGCTGTTTCGAACGCAGAACGCAATTAGGTTGTTCACTCGGAAGCCAAAATGGGCTCCCATTTTATGCATGTTTCCTAAATCGGGCTTATTTCTGGGTCGCCTCTTTAATTTCAATGGCTATATTTTTTATTAATTAATTGAAAGTATGAGTTAGGAGCCCTTTTCAGCTTCAATGATGTAAAATAATTTTCATTGCATTTCTTGGCTAAAAAAGGCCGCATTCAACAGCTGCAAATGTAATCAAGTACACAAAATTGTTCTACGTGCTAACGAAAATCTATAGAAAATGATAGCCAAGCAATAATCTATAGATCGAAATAGAAATCAATACAATTCTATTCCAAACCTTTACATCACACTAATTTACCTAAATTGTGTTACTCTACCAAGTTAGGGTTCCCAAGAGTTGCTGAGCTGTTGAGAATGAGATGTCGAGCCAAACAATTCCTTGCGTTGTTGATGTCTTGTTTCAAATAGGGCCATGTTGCCTTTGGAATAACCTATTTGAAGAAAGTTAGTAGAAAATATTATTGTTGACATTGAGACACTATTAATGGTTATTAGACCAAGCGTATAATTACCTTGTCAATCTCAAGTAAATCTAACCTCACACCTTTTATGCACTTTATTTTGTACAAAATTACGTAAAAGCCGCACTCCCATTCTTGTGCTTGTTTCTTGTACTCTTTTAAACAACATAAAATTGGTAATGTATAGAAACATATAAATAAATGAGGTGGGAAAAAAAGAAGCAACCGGGTGGAAGGTAGTACAACCAATCTTTAGCCACATCCCGATATGAGAAGGGAGATGAACAAAATCTTAACAAATGCTTCCGATGGGTGGAAGTGCAATGGATCCATCCAATACACACATTTTTTTCCAAAACATTCATGATTAATCGCCAAGGATCCATAAAAAATTTGTGTTTATTAAAATGCGTAAATGATGTTTGCGAACATAATGAAGATCGTAACTATAACCTTTCAATGTAGGGAATAATGAATAATTGCTTATCCTTTCTCCCAAGGTTGTTGCAAATGTAGTCGATTCTTTCCTAGTTTGTACAACCGATCTCTTGAGTCATCACCGGGTATATGTGTCTGACCCACCCCTTCTTTTGATTGTACATAAAATACAAATACCTTGAAATGAAGAATTATGTCCCATTAGTTGTAAAAATTTAGAGAAAATAAATTAGTAAACATGAATTTAATATAAAAATATATGTTTACCTCACAAGATGTATATGGACAGCAGCATCTGATTAACTTGCTCACATTTCCACTGGTCCTCAAAATAAATCCATATCGCGATGATGTCTCTCTTGGTACAAAATATGCAATCGTTTCCGAAGAATGGGTAAGTTAAGTTGCAGTCATGCGGTTGAAGCCAGTTGTATAGTAGTTTTACGAAGTGAGGTGAGTCTAATCTTTTCTGGTGTTGTTTGGACCGTTTTAGGTGTCCTTTGGACTGGTTTATGTGTAGTTTGTATTGCTTTCGGTATAGTTTGGACCGTTTTTGGTGTTGTTGGCCATTTGACTTTTAAATGGCGACCCTTTATAGGATCAGCATATACTAGTCGACATGGCCAAAAAAGAAACATTTCACGAGCGGGATCAACATTCTTGTATCCTTTATCTAGAATTGTCAATGGGGAACCCTTCACCAATGTTTTTTTCCAAATGGACTCTTAACGAACCGACTACAATTGGCTACGTGGACTGGTCTACTACCTATATCATGATTTATATATAGCTCACACGCATGTGAACCCTACATAAACACCGACCACATTTCTTTAAAGATGACAAAAACTTGTTATTAATGATTTGATAATTGTTAAATGTCGACCTTTTCATCACTAGCGAGGATGTCCTTGTCGAGGTTGTCAGCTTTGTCTGCAGGAGTTTTAATGACTGCCTCCCGATTAACCTAAACATTCATTCTTGAATGGTGTGATCCTCTTGATGGAGGAGTCCAGTTGGGTGTCAAATCATCTAAATTCTAGGGAAGCACAAGGCCGGTTTGTTTGATAAACTTCTGAATGAGAATGTCTTGTTGCTCTAATCATTTTTCCCGTTGAAGCACTTTTTTTAGCAATGTGTAGACATGTGATGTTTGTGCACGACCATAGTACCGTGTAGTTCCAAAAGCCCATGTTAGTTCAGGAACCCACCCACTCTCCTAACACGGCTCGGGTGGTCGGGATTTTTAATAGCCACACAAAGGATTTCGTTCTTAAAATTGAGTATGAATTCCCCCCCCCATGAATCATTCTTTATTTTTTCCTAAGTATTGAAAATACGAGAGTTTTACAAGATAAAAAATAGTAATATGTAAATGAAGGTAATCAAAAAAATGTAAGGATATTGGTGATGTGTCCATATTATACGATGATTTTGGGATTTTTGTACTCATTTTGGTATGCTTTTGTGCTTTGGATACTCCATTTTACCTTGAAATTCTATCACTAGAGTTAAGAGCGAATTTATCTCTTTTATCACTTTTAATAGGGATTCTATGAGAGAAGGTAATTGTTGAAGATTTGAAGACTACATTTTGAAGACAATAAAGACCTTAAAAACCCGAAGAAGGGAAGAGGAGACAACTACACTAAGAGCATGAGTTAGTGTAGAGCTTCTAATATTGTTGATGATTTGATGAATTCTAGACAAAAGTGATAATGTCGAATTCTTTGTAATATTTGTTTTTTGTAGCAAATGAGAGAGGTTTATGAACGTTGAACGTTCTTGACTAATCTTGTATAAATACATGAATTGGTTCAATACTTAGACATGGTGTAGTGTTTATAAGTGTTACCAAGCTTGTTTATTATTTGTACTTAATGCCATTAATGGGATACCTTCAGGTGTTAAGTGACTAAAAGGGTCATTAGTGAGGTTTAGCGAGAGATGTCAAATTCACTCTTGTAAACTACTATAAAATAAGGGTAGAATACTTATCTTCACAACAAGTAGTAAAACTGTTTAATAGGTTATATGTTCAATGATACATAGAAGGCTTGGAAGTATAAATCAATTTCCCCCAAGATTGCGTAATTCGTGTTTAACCTCATTTTAGTGATTGTTGCTTAATTAGTAGATTTACATGGTTTGCTAGTTTAACTTGTCTTTAAATTGATAACTTAGAAAAACCAATCCAAACCCCCCTCTTTATGTGATTTTATATATATAAATACCTTTATATCTAGTGTAGTATTTACCATTATATGAGCAAACACTTAGGAAAATCCCTTATCTCTGTGGCCAATCCCGACTTGTCATTATCTACTTAGTTGTAGTGAAGAGTACTTTTGGGCTTATAATAGTAACTTTGAGAGGTATGGTGACGACCTCCCAAATTTTGGCGCCGCTATCGGGGACAGGGCATATATTTTTAAGTGTTTGAGCGTATTATGTGTAAAAATGTGTTAGTTATGAATATTTGCTAGTTTACTTTTATTTAGTTTTTATTTTATCTTTGTTTGGCTTGAAGACGTATTGTTTGAGTTCTTGGTGCACGGTTCATACTTGATCCTCTTCACAAGAACCCTTACACTACGACCCCGAGTTGGAATTGAACTTGAAAAGGGGTAGGAGGATTTCTTTGGAAAGTGTGAATAACAACCCTCCTAGTAACCATTTTGCGACATCTTCTACCTCAATAGATCATCACGAGGAGCAAGAGGGTGAAATTCTGGGAGGAGTACCTCAACATCCTCCCCTTCAGGGAAGGAATATCCTAGTGAGCCAAATTCCAATGTGGGAGGTTATGGCTCCCAATCTAGAGCACCAACCAATTTCTACCATCCTTCCTTGGTAGGTAAGGGGAACATCCCAACAAACATCTCTTTTATTTTCATATGGTTTGTAGTGGGATGCTTCCCAAAGAAGTGAACGAGGATCTCTACGTGTTAAAGGCCTTCTCGTTCTCATTGATTAAGTTGAAGAGGAAGTTTCTCTCAAAATACTTCCTGGCTTCAAAATCCACAATCTTGAAGAAGGATATAAGCAACATCATCCAATGGCATTACAAGCCATTCTATGACTTTGGAGAGGTTCAAGATGCTTCTTGCTAGTTGTCTGTATCATAGTTATTCGGACGGATATTTATTCTACTACTTCTAAAATGGTCTTCTTGATCAAGATCAAAGGCTAGTGAGAGGAGCTTGTGGTAGATCTCTTAGGACAAAGTCCTCTAGGGAACCTATGGATCTTTATGAGGAGTTAGCCGAAGAGTTGAGAAACTTTAGCTCAAGGGCCGATTTGAGAAGGAAAAATCTCAACAATGCAAGTGCTTCTTTCAACCATGGAAAACTTAAAGATGAAGTGTCTACTCTCATTTCTATGGTAAAGGCTTTGATGACACAGTCTGGGGCAAAGCCTCATGTTAATTCTTGCGAGATTTGTTCTTCTCCACATCCAATGGATTCATGTCCGACTTTGCGAGATGATTATGTGGAGGAAGTAAATTCCATGGGGTGGCAAGGAGGCCAAGGGTATCAAGGATACCAAGGAGGCTGAGGTTACCAAAACTAGCCTTAAAATGCGGCTAACAAAGTTCACCCAAATCTCCAATATGGAAATGCATAAGGAGGCCAAAATGTTCAACATTACGGTCTTCCTCAACAACAATACCGACCGCCACAACCGCAATACCAAAGTCTTGGTGATAAGCCCCAAAATCAAGGCAAAATTTTGAGGATGTCAAAGAAGGAAATAATGCAAGCTATTGGGAAGTTGACAATGTCTGCGGAAAAAAATAAGAAGCACCAAGAGAATCCGACCCTAGCATCAAAAATTTAGAGACGCAAGTGAGCCAAATGGCTCAAATATTGAATCGAGTGGAGGCTAGAGATTCAGGAACATTTCCATCTCAACTGGAGCTCAATCCTTGAAAAAATGTGAGTGCTATCACTTTGAGAAGTGGTAAAGAGGTTGGCAAATTCCAGGATAATGAAATTGTTGAACATAAACCCGTTGCGGTTGAAGTGTTTGAAAAGGAAGTTGATGAAAAGGCCGAGAAAGTGACCAATGAAAAAGTGAGGAAGGGAAAGGAGAAAGAAGAGGATATTACCATAGAAACATCGACATCCATTCCCGAACCTTCACCCCCTCCTCACAAGAAGACAAACATGGTGGAAATACCTCCATATGAATCAGAACCACCATTTTTGGAGGCTTTGAAGGACAAGAGGAGGAAGGATGACAACGACATTTACGAAGTCTTTCGTAGATGTGAGGTAAATATTCCTCTCCTAAATGCCATTGAACACATTCCTAGTTATGCAAAAAGAAATTATGTGTTGTGAATGAAAGCAAAGGGCTAAAACTAAGCTAACAAAAAGGAGAAATGAGCATGTTTCCACTTTGTGCAAAAGGGAATTACCACCTAAATGTGGCGATCCCGGTATGTATACGATCCCTTGTATGTTAGGAAACACACATTTTGAAAAAAAAAACACGCTTGATCTAGGTGCATCTATAAATGTGATTCCTTATTGTTTATGATAACCTCAATTTAGGTACATTGCATAAAACCGGAGTGGTTATCCAATTAGCTTATCGTTCTAGTGCATATCCTAAAGGGATTGTCAAGGATGTGTTAGTTAAGGTGGATTCCTTAATATTCCCTACGGATTTCTATGTCTTAGATATGAAGAACGATAAACATGCCGCTCCAATTTTTTTGGGGAGACCATTTTTTAAAACCTCTAGGACAATGATTGATGTGAAAAATGGTACCCTCACCATGGAATTCGATGGGGTTAAAGTAGAGTTTAACATAAATGACTCTATGAAGTATCCTAATGAAGAATATGCTTGTCATGCTCTAGATGTTATAGAGGATGTAGTGCAAGATGTTTTTGAATTGAGTGGTGAGGATTCTTTGTTAGTTTCTCTTGAATGTGATAATCATGATGCATGCAATGTATATTCTATGAGTGCTAACTTGAAGGAAAACTTTGAGGACTTGACTGAGCATCCAAAGATGAAATCGAACCATCTTCCTATACCTTCAGAGAAATCCAATAAACCGGAACTCTTTCCATCAATGAAGAAAACTCCAATGATTGAGCTTAAAATTTTTCTAAGTGACCTCAAGTATGCATTTCTTGGGGAAAGGGAAACACTTTCAGTCATTATTTCAAGCAAACTTACCAAGGAACAAGAGGAGAAGCTAATGGAGGTTTTTGGGAGAAATAAGGAAGCAATTGGATGGACTATTGCTGACATAAAAAGTATTAGCCCGTCCACTTGCATGCACCGAATCTTGTAAAGGCGGAGATTCTCGAATTGCTTCAATCCGGGATGATTTATCCAATTTTTGATAACATATGGGTAAGTCCAGCACAAGTGGTGCCAAAGAAGAGTGGGGTGATGGTGGTTGAAAATGATAAGGGTGAGATGGTTCCTACTCGCGTCCAAAATGGGTGGCGCATTTGCATTGATTATCGGAGGTTAAATACGGTAACCCGGAAGGATCACTTCCCCCTACCGTTCATTGATCAAATGCTCGAGAGGCTTGAAAGTAACCCATATTATTACTTTTTGGATAGGTATTTGGGGTCCTTTCGTGGCCATTACACCGGAGGACCAAGAGAAGACGACCTTCACGTGCCCCTTTGGTATGTTTTCTTACCAGCATATGCCTTTTGCGCTATTTAATGCCCCTGCCACTTTCCAAAGGTGTATGGTAAGCATTTCTCAGAATATGTTTAAAATTTTATTGAAGTATTCATGGATGATCTTACCATTCATGGTAATTCCTTCGATAATTGTTTAGCAAATTTAGCACAAGTTCTTAAGCGTTGCATTGATACCAATCTTGTGTTAAATTCTGAGAAATGTCACTTTATAGTAGAACAAGACATTGTCTTAGGCCACATTGTCTCCTCTAAGGGTATTGAGGTAGATAAGGCAAAGATAGACACAATTCAAACCTTACCTTATCCTACTAATGTGCGCAAACTGCGTTCTTTTCTTAGCCATGCAGGATTTTACCGCAGGTTCATCAAAGATTTCTCAAATATTGCAACTCTTTTGTGAAAATTATTGCAAAATGAGGTGGAATTTGTGGTGGACAAATGTTTGAAAGGGGCCTTCAATTCATTGAAGGAAAGTTAGTCCCGACCCCCATTATTTAACCTCGAGAGTGGTTCTTGCCTTTTGAGATGATGTGTGATGCAAGTGATTACACCGTCAGAGTGTTTCTTGGTCAAAGAGTGGGGATGCGTCCATGAATCTCAATGAGGCCCAAAGGAATTACTCCACTATGGAAAAAGAATTGCTTGCTATGGTATTTTCTTTAGAAAAGTTTTGATCTTATTTGCTTGGTACCAAAGTGATTGTGTACACTGACCATTTAGGTTTCATCACTTGATAACAAAGAAAGAGGCAAAGCCAAGGTTGATTCAATAGATTTTTAATTTGGTTGAGTTTGACTTTAAGGTCCGAGACAGGAAGGGTATAGAGAAATTGGTGGCCAATCATTTAAACTGGTTGGTTCCATATCAAAAGGCCAAGGTAATGTCACCAAAAATGGATCATGTATGGGAGGAGTTCCCCTATGAACAATTGTTCTCAATCAAAAATCTCCCACCGTGGTATGCTAACATTGTGAATCTTCTTGTTTCTAGTAAATTTCCATCTCGTTTTACTAAAACTCAAAAAGATAAGTTGAAAAGTGATGCTAAACATTATGTATGGGATAATCCTTTTTTGTGGAAACATTCTACTGATCAAGTAGTTAGGAGATGCATCCCAGATAGTGAAGTTCATTCAATCCTTTCATTTTATCATTCGTATGCATGTGGCGGTCATTTTGGAGCAAAGATAACCACTAGGAAAGTTTAAGAAAGAGGCTTTTATTGACATAATTTGAATAAACATGCATACACTTTTTGTAAAGCTTGTGATAACTGTCAGAGAATAGGAAATATTTCATCCTGAAATGAGATGCCTCATAAACCCATACTGTATTGTGAAATTTTTTATGTGTGGGGCATTGATTTTATGAGACCTTTCCCTAACTCTTATGGCTTTACATATATTCTTCTTGCTGTTGATTATGTATCAAAGTGGTTGAAGGAAAACCCACTAGGACTGATGATTCTAAAGTGGTTGTAAATTTCGTAAAATATAACATCTTCTCTAGATTTGGGATCCCTCGAGCCTTGATCAGTGACCGTGGCACCCATTTTTGCATTCAGACAATTGAGGCACTTTCGAAGAAGTGTGGTGTCACACACAAGACATCTATTGCCTACCACCCACAAACCAACAGCCAAGTGGAAGTTTCCAATCCGAAAATCAATTCCATTCTTCAAAAAATGGTTAATCCTAACCAGGAGGATTGGAGTTCTCGGCTGAATGATGCCTTGTGGGCATATAGGACGGTGTACAAGACACCAATCGGTATGTCACCATACTGGTTAATCTTTTGCAAGCCTTGTTATTTTCCAGTTGAAATAGAGCATAAATCCCATTGGCCAGTCAAGAAATTCAACCTTGACATAGATGAGTCCGATTTGTATAAAAAGCTACAATTGCAGGAACTGGAGGAAACACGAAGGGAATCCTATGAAAATTCAGAGATCTACGAGGAAATGACAAAGGCTTTTCATGACAAGATGATAAATAGAAAGAAGTTTGACGTAGGTCAAAAAGTCCTCCTATTCTAATCTCGTCTTTCGCCTATTTCTTTGTAAATTGAGGTCGGGATGGATTGGGCATTTTGAAGTGGTGAAAGTTTTTCCACATGGTGCGGTGGAAGTCTTTGATCGAGCTAAGTCCAACTCCTTCAAGTTGAATGGGAAACTTTTGAAACAGTACCATGAGAGTTTTGTACTAGAAAAAGGGGAAGATGTTGATCTTCTTGATCCGGTTTGTGAATAAACTTCGAGAAGGGAGGTAAGTCGTGCCGACGACGTTAAATAAACTTGGTTTTGATTAGCCGGAGAGTCATTATTGATTTTTTGTTGATTTTATTTCAATCTCAGTTTTTGTCGTTATTTTCTTTATGATTTTGTCGTATTCTTCTCACGGGTGTGTTTTGATATGATTTTGCAGGAAATGAGAAATGGAGAAAGGCTTGGAAAGTTGCGAGTCGCGACAGAGGCTTCGCGAGTCATGACAGTATCCATCGCGAGCGCGATGCTGGGTTGATTGTTCATATACAAATATGCCCAACGCCGCGACTCACAACAGCCTTTTCGCGATCGTGGTACTGAGCTTATAAATAAAAAATTATGGTTAGAAACTCAGTTTTTCCCTCAACCGCCGCAACCACACAACCACCATTCCTCCACAAAAATTTGGCCGGATTCTTCACCAAAACACGGTCGAAAGCACTCCCCACCTTAAACCCATCACCAATTCACAACCATTTCACCAAAAATCCAACCAATTCATCTAAATTCGAAGCCCTAGAAATTGGGGATTTTAAAATTCCGGTTGGTTAGGCTTGAGCATTCTTGTGAGCCTATTCAATTCGTCATCCTAGGCTTCTAATTGGTACATTTCTTTGATTCTTTCCTCTGGAATTGATTGTATGCTTTGAATTAATGAATTGGATGAATGTGTTAATTTGTGGGAATTGTTGTGATTTGAATTTTGTGAATATGTTCATTGGATAAATTTATATTGATGATGTGGGATGTTAGTTTTGTGACTATTTTGTGAAGAGGTTGTGTTATGTTAGTATACTGTGAAGAAGTTGTGATAATTTTGTGAAGAGATTATGTTCTATTGTAGCTGTATATATGGATGTTGTGAATAGGTTTTGTAATTTGGTTTTTTTTGCGCCTGTGATTTTTAGGAACGATATTTTGGATATTTTGGGTTGTGATATAACCCTATTTTGGTTGAATGGGCTGTGATATAACTCTATGTGCATGCACTGGACTGTACATGTTTTGGTGTTCGGCGAGAACCATAATGGAACTTGATTTTGCTACTTCATCTTGATATTGGATGGTGGAATTAGTGTAGATTTTGGTAAGGATTGGAAAATTTTGGCTTTGGTATAGCTTTACTAGTTTGACTTTAGTTTGGCTTGAATTAGGGTAGTTTAATTAGGTTAGTATGGCTTTGATTAGGCTACTTTAATTAAACTAGATTTTCAATTTGGTTTCACTTTGCTTATGATAGTCTAGCTAAATTTTGGTTAGTTTAATTTCTATAATGATGTTTGGGTACTTATTGTTATAAGTTGCATATTAGTTATAAAAATATGCTCTTTTGAAATAACATCCAAGTAATTATCTATTATTTCCCTGTGCGCCTGATGTGGTTTGCCGTATTGAATAGACATGGCCTCGAAGAAGAGAGCGAGAGCAGGTACTTATGCCACACCTTCACCCCCTCAATTTTAAGCTGAGCCCGCACCACCACCTCTTCCAGAAAGATTATGGCATTGCGTCGGATCACCGGCGCCTATGCTGAGAGGTTGGACGTTTTGACTTCCCGGAGGATACAGGAGACCCACTTCGCTGACGATGCAGCATTGCAGGCCCTTCAGCTGAAGGACCCGGTCCTATGCCTCCTCGATAAAGGAGGTATGGGAGGATTTTTATCCCGAGGAGCTCCCACCTATCAGAGGTACACAATGGAGTTCTTGGTCATGGTCAAGACATACATAGAAAGGGATGGGATTCCCTGCCAGAGGTTCATTCACTTTCATCTGAATGATCGGTTTTACGAGATGAACCTCTTGGACATAGAGGATATTTTTGGGTGAAATTGAGCAGATATCAGGGCCAAATTCGCTCCGGAATATCACACCCTCACCATGGAGGAGAGTTTCTTGTTCCTGCATACCATCACCAGGAGAGTGAGGAAGGTTTGGGATAAGAACAATGTCATCATACATCCTGCTCTATGATTTGTACATCACCTGCTCTCCATTACCCTATTTTGTCGCCCTGAGGCAAGAATGGGGAGTTATAAGCTAGGGGTATGATTACTCTACTTGCAGAGCACCTC
>JAULKJ010270170.1:0-13370 GCA_032355405.1 Rubia balearica | reverse complement strand
TATGTAAATATAAATCAAATGAAAGGAAAATTTATGAACACATATTTTTGTCTAAATATAGAAATTTAAGAAATAGTAAGTTATTAATGGAACAGACTAAAAAGAAAATTAGGAAGTTATTAACAGACAGACTAGAAAGATAAGAGACTATCATTAATTATTTAAAAAGAAAAAAAGAAGAAAAGAGACTAGAACCGCTATATTTTCTAAATTCTGTTGTTTCTCGCAGCAATTGGACGTTTTTCTTTCGCATTGTTTGGTTCATGTGAATTTGTTTCTGCAATTATAAGCGTTTCCTTTTCCCTTAATTATAGAAAAAATGGCTTAGAACCATTTAGAGCTACAGTCTACTTGTAAACAAGCCAAACATGCCGAATGACCCTTTCTTTTTATTTTATTGTATTATAAATAAACGAGTATAGACTGTGCCAAATCCTCTACTACAAAGAAGTGGCGACTATAAAAATGAAAAAGAGAGAGCCTTATTAAAACAACCCGATTATTGATGTATGATCGTATTTAAATTAAACAGAGTAGTATAAAAGGTAACGTGGTTCTTGCCACTTTCCCCTTCATCTCTTGCTGTGATGCATTATGCTGGCAGGCGATGCTGGTAAAACAAAGCCAAAAATTCATCGGCTGCACAGTGCTCAGAATCTAAAGGTTTTTTCTTAGTTCTTCAAGATGAAGGGTTTTTCTTAGTTACCGAAAAGGAAATCTACACAATTGGGTGAAGCATACATTGGCCTCATGGACCGTACGACACTCCCTATTAATAGTCCCCTTTATTTAGTTCATTTTAGACCCAAGTGCTAAAATAACATTAACTTTACAATCAAAGTATCAACATAACCCTGCAAAATGAGTAAGTGTCAAAATAATGTATGTACTAATCCAACCCTGTGCACCATTGACTTCAATTGTCAACGGGAGATTTGGTCGAAATTTTTAAAAAATGACTATTTCCCCCCTAAATTAAAAGAAGAAAAAATAAAAACAAGGGAAAAGAGAAAACCCAATACAATTGTATATAGAAACCACCAATACTAGTGGTCTGGTGCTATATTGTATCAAGTAAAAAAGGTTAGAAGTCGCCGACGTCATCCGCGGTGCGGTGGTGCTGCTCGACTTTGCCACCATCCCGCCATCACCTGCTATTCGGTGGTGCTGCTCAACTCTGCGGTGAGGGGAGGCTCTGCGAGCAGAGGTGTCGGCGGTGTTACCACCAATGGCAGCGACGGGATCCATCCCAATGGAATCCGCCACCACGATCTGCCTCAACGCCTCCACCTCCTACACCATGCGGGATCGATGTAGAGTGCCTCCATAGAGGTGTCAGTTGTGTCACTACCAGCGGTGGCGATGGGATGAGATTGTGCGGTGGAAATCACTTCCTGGATATGTGGGTTGAGGGTCTTGTTGAGTTGGTGCTGGATGTAGGAGTCATAGGACTTGAATCTGGGAAAGATCTTGAGGCCCTCTTTCCGGTTCTCGAATACGGGCCTGGTAGAGCCTGCGGTGTTGGCGGGAGAGAAGGAATTGTATGAGAGGAAAGGAAGGAATGCGATTGAGATGACGAGACTAATGAAGATGGCTTTTGGAACAAATGTTTTTCTTGACATTTCTTTCATAATTCTTCAAACTTGAGAATTGGAATTGTATAAGGGTTTTCCGTTCTGAGCAGAGGTTCCAGTGGTGGATGGCGCTCCAGAGATTTGCTACAGTGATGAGTCGTATGATGGGACGGGAAAACATTTTTTCTTAGAGCATTTAAAACCACGTTTTAGTTACTTTTGTTGGTGGATAGCTAGATTATTAGATATTTTACTAAATAGGGGTTTAGAATCACCTTGTGCGATTTTCTCCACTAATTTCCCTATTTTGTAAGCATTTAGTATCTAGTGTGTTTTACCTCTAAGACTTGGTCGATTTCTACTTGTTTTGTGAGTTTATTTTGAGACCATCATGGAGAAGGCCATTCGTAAGGATGGTAGAAGATTGAGAAAAGTCATTCGCAAGTATGGTAGAAGAAAGAAAGCCACTTCCAAAGTGGTAAAAGATAGATTGAAGAAGGAAGACAAGGAAGAGGATCAAGAATTATCTGGGAGTTGGAAAAAAGTTATGGAAAATATGCGTGAGCAATTAGCATCCGTGGGTAGCACCATTGGATTCATCTCCGCGAGTGCTATAAGATTGACAACAAGAACTCACAAAGCAGATCAATAGTCCACCCGTAGCGACGGAAACAAGTTGGGGCTTGGGATGATCATGGTTCCGGGTATGGTCTAATAAGACCCAGACCCAACCCTAGAAAATTTAGTTAGACCCAGACCTGATCTGGACCCGCAGGGTATGAATCTCAGACCCATACCCAAGTATGATGGGTTTAAACGGGGTTTGGATCCAAAATGGGTCTAACATTCTTATTTTTCATCACTAAATAAAATATATATTATCTTAAATACAAATAATTCAATTTCAATATGCACCTGAATAAATTATTCAAGCAAAAATATACAATACATATTATCTGTTTAGTTAAAAATAAAAATAATATGAAAGTAATTTAGAAACTAGGCTAAAATAATACACATATTTGGGGTTATATGGGGTCTATGTGTCTGAGTTGGGTGTGGGTCTTAATATTTTAGACTCGGACCTGAAGGGTCTAAATTTTTTGGAACCATGCCGGATCGAATGGGCCTAGACTCTGTGGGTCTGGGTCGGGTCCATGATCCATGCTCATCCCTAGTTAGGGCCGAAATTGAAGAACGATCCATGATAATTCGCAAGGCCCGTATCCTGTGAACCATAAAATTACATGTTTCCATGCTTCTGAGTTCACGAACCGTGCAAACCTGCACGACCGGTGTCCCGTGAACCATAAAACCGTATGGATAGTTGGCACGGACCGCGTCCTTGACAAAAAAAATGCTCGTTTCTTTCCCTTTTGTCCTTTTCCCTTCTCTCTCTCTCTCTTCCACCTATAAAAAGACTCATTCTACCTTATCTTCTTAAGCCCGACTTTCCATAAACCATAGATTTTCATCATTTTTTTAATTTCTTCCTTTTTATGGATTCTTATAGATCTATGGTGGGTTTTCATAATGTATCATGGATTTGTGCTTAGAAGTTTGGATTGATGAGTATAAGGTGGTCACTTTGGTTCTTTCCATTTCTCTATTTCTTCATTTCATATCATTTATGTATATTGAATCTACGAGCTTTGTTAGTTTAGCTTAGATTTAATTCTTGGGGATATTTTAAATCATGTATCAACTTTAGAGTTGTGAGCCTTTTAGATTCATTTCTATCTTCATTTCTTAAATATTGTGCTTAATTTGTGCTTTAACTTCTTGTCATAATCTATGTATTGAATGCGATTAGAAAGTACACCAAGTTTAATTCATGCATGATTTAGAGCTAGGCTTTAAATTTAGCTTGGGAGTGTGGAGTATCAAAGTTGCAAGTAGTCTCATGAGCACCGTGGGGTAACACAGACCTTGTGAGATGTCGAGTGGTAATAGGTGATAATGGTGACTGAATTTGTTGTGCCCGGTATTTTGGAGCATCATATATTCCTGGGGTTAGGTTGGTTGGATTGTTATTGAATTTTTTGAAAGCTATTTCCTAGTTTGTAGCAACTAAGCGTTGGGCTCTGGTAGCTATAGACCTTAGAGGTATCACAATGTAGTGTTATCCTCTTCCTGTTGTGGTCTAGGATGGGTATTCGTAGTGAGGATCCCCTATGATCCATGCTACTATCGTGTCTAACAATTGCGACCTACACAGACATTGTTCCTTTAAGAGAGGGTTTGGTAGCCACGATGGTGAGGGTTAGAGGTGGTCGGTGTGTAGCGCACCTCTAGCTATATGTGGAGGAGGCGAGATGTTAAGGATGGGGAGGAACCGACATGTAACAGAAACCCAGGGAGTTCCCGTTGAATTAACATCTCTACATCATGTGATATAGTACTAAATAGAATTATTAATATTTAATGTGAATGGAAGTCTAGGATCAAATCGTAAGTCAATCATGTGATGGAAATACCTCCAAGGCTAGTAATCATATCTTAATCTCGTTGTGTTCCTACATGCTTGTAGTTAGTTTAATCTTAACCCAAAATCCCCTGTTTTATGCTTGGTGTTCCCAACACACAATTGGGGTGATGCTTGAGAGTGGACCATGTGATACTAACTTAATTTTAAATCCTAATATCTTTGTGGATGACACTTGGAATTTCCACTATCTACCTTAAAGTGGATAGGAGTAAGAACGGGGGCAACATATAAATATCTATCTTTGACAGCGACCTTTGTTGGTTTTTAACGACACCGGTTAAAGTCCATTTAAATTTTGGAGCCGTTGTTGGGAATGTTTAGTTATCATAGTTAGTCGATTGAGTAGTTTTTTTTTGTTTTTCTTTATGTGTTCTGTGTGTTCTTTGTGTGTACCTTTTTGTGTGTTTGTTGTTTTTTTGAGTAGGTATTGCTAAAGTTCTTGGTGTCAGCCAAGAATCCTTGCACTACGGTTATGAATTTTGTGTGTATATTTATTTTTATTTTATTAAAGAAAAAAACATTGAAAATCTTTCCTTGATGAAATATATGAGGAGAGGAGAGGCTCAACGAGCGAGACTATCTAGCATATGTCATTCTAATAATTCTTCCGAGTCTTTCTATTAGCTGACAGAGGAGCACTTAGAGCATAATAGAACCCTTAGTTTTTAACAACCAAGGGTATCGTGAGAAGTGCATTAGAGATAGGAGTTGTTGGTTCCAAAGGCTAAATGGATCAAGAATAGTACCCATACTAAAACTCTCCCAATCAGGGATGGAGTGGTAACCTGGATTCGTGGTATAGATATGCATCGGGAAACCAACACAATGAGCTATATAGTTGGTCTTCACCACCCTATATCATGCCCCAAAACCAAGCTCAAGTAGGACTTCCTAAGTCCGGGGCTGAGGAATTGCTTGAAGTCGTGGCTAACCTTGTTAATACAGATGAGTTGCTTAAAACACTAATGCTTAGTGACACTAGTGACTTGGGAGTTCCCAAGTCAAAGTAAGGAAAGCTCTTTCAAGCTATAGAAAATGTGACCAAGAGTAACGAGTTACTCCAAGCACAAATGTGTAGTAACATTAGGGACTTGGGAACTCAATTCTCCTTAAGCTTTGAGAGGATTGAAGGGAATGTGAGAAAATTGATGAATAGGGTGAGCGACTTGATGAATAGGGAGCGGTTGAACTCAAAATTTTAATGAGTGAAGTCACCTCGATGAATAGAAACGAGTTTCAAGGGGTGGGGAGTGGGGAGTGGGTTGTTGAAAATGAAGAAGTTGAGGAAAGGGTGAAAATCGACCAACAGTTTACTAACATTGTTGTGATGTCAGTTATAATAGGGTTTAGTCATAGCCCATGACGACCCAACAACGTATTATGGCCCATTAAGTTAGTCCAAATGATATCGATTACACATCAATCTAGGGTTTAGTTTAACTAATAGGCTATGCGATGTCACAAGGGTCCCATAAAACATCGTTACCTGACCAAAATTTGAGGTTTGACCTGTACTCAACATAGATCAATTGTGGCTCAAAATATATTCTAAAATGAGGTAGATGGAAATTAGTTAGACCTTTCCATGTGTTAGGTAAACTTTGGTTTGACTTCTTTCGTAAACTGACATACATGCTAAAAGGTTTGACCTTTAGTGTTGTTAGGTCAACAATGGCTTGATTTCTTTTGTAAACAGACATACATGCGAAAAGGTTTGACCTTTTGTCTTTTTAGCTCAACCGTTTCTTGACTTCTTTCTTAGATTGACATAGATACCAAAAGGTTCGACCTTTACTCGTATCTGGTCAACTGTGGCTTGACTTCTTTCTTAAATTAACATACATGCCCAAAGGTTCAACCTTTAGTCTTCTTACCTTAATCGTTGGATGACTTCTTTCTTAAATTGACCAAGATGCCAAAAGATTCGGCCATCACTGGTATTAGGTCAACCTTGGCTTTAATTCTTTTGTAAACTGTCATATATTCCAAAATGCTCAACCTTTATTCTTCTTTGGTCAACCATGGATTAGCTTCTTTTGTAAACAGACTTTCATGCCCAAAGGTTCAACCTTTAGTCTTCTTAGCTCAATCGCGGCTTGAATTATTTCTTAAATTGACATAGATGTCAAAAAGTTCGACCTTTACTCATGTTAGGTTAACCATGGATTGACTTCTTTTGTAAACTGACATATAGATCAAAAGGTTTAACCTTTAGCTTTGTAAGGCTAAATGTGGCTTGACTTCTTTTGTAAAAAGACTTACATGCCAAAGACTTCGGGCAATCTTGGTTTGACTTATTTTTTAAACTGACATGCATGCCCAAAGTTTTGACCTTTACTCGACATAGGTCATTTGACATTTAAATTGTCATCAAATCAACTAAAATTAAAAAGTTATATTTTGGAGTTTTTGTAAAAAATATATTGAACCGTGAGAATAAATTATTAGGGAAACTTCATTTAGTGCTAGTCGGAGTCCCATTAAAAGATTCTTACTAAGAGAACCTTGGTTGATTTTCTTCTTTCTTTCTGTTAGCCTTGTCCAGTTGAGCTGAAACGGAGATGGTATGAGATTGTTGGAAATATATGGTACGGTTGGAGATGGATGGGGATGGTATGAGATGATAAGAGATAGTTGGAGATGGTATGAAATTATGATGATTATTGGAGATGTTGGAGCTGAACCAAATTTAAATAGATATTATAAACTGAACTGAATTTAAATAAATATAGTATACTGAATTGAATTTAAATAAATAGAATAAATTGAATTAAACTAAATTTAATAAATATAATAAACTAAACTGAACTGATCTGATCTTAAATAAATATAATAACCCGAACTGAATTCAATTAAATATAATAAATCGAATTGAACTGAACTGAATTTAAATAAATATAATAAAATGAATAGAACTGAACTGAATTTAAATGAATAAACTGAACTGAACTGAATTTACATAAATACAATCAACTGAACTGTACCTAACTGAATGTAAATAAATATAATAAACTGAAGTGAACTGAATTCAAATTAATATAATATACTAATTTGAACTAAACTGAACCTTATTTAAATAATTAAAATACTAAATTAGACCAAATTTAAATATATTAAATTGTATTTAGTAAAATTTATTATAGTTAATATTTATTTAAATTAAATATTTTTTGATGCTGGAATAGGGACCAATTTCACCACCGTCGGGCTGCTGCAACTGGATGAAGAAGGTCGATGTGAACATGCTAAGGTTGCTACAATTATTGGAGACAGTGATGCAACCCAGACGGAGGCTTTGGCACTACGAGAAACAATAAAATGGCAGCAGAGGCAGATACAAATAAAGTATGTATCTTGGGCGAATCTTTGGCTGTGATGTGGTTCCTGATGAAATTGAGTCGATACTCTCTTTGCTGATATTATCAATCAAATTCGGCAACTCCTTAATGGAACATGTGTGAGTTTGCTATGTTGGATTTTTAGAGATCGAAATAGTTTAGCTCGCTTGCTAGCTAGTTTCGAGAAATCAGGTGAGTCTTAGATGCATGTATGAGCTACGCCCCTAGGATTCTTACTTTCAGACGATACTGGACCTTACTGGTAACTTGAAATGAAATCTTTATTTTCAAAAAAATATAAAGTTAAAAATAGTAATAATAGGACATAACAAAAACAAAACAAAACTGAACTAAATTGAATTGAATTGAACTGAACTGAACTAAACTTAACTATGCAGTAATTAAATAATGTAAATATGTTTGATCTGAAATTTTAACAATACTTGAACTACCATATGTAATTTAGAAAAATAAGAATTTTTTATTTGAGCTTTATATTTCATGTTATTTATATGTATCGAATTTAACTAAACTATATAATGATTAAGAGACCTAAATAAGGTCATTTAAAGAAATTTACATTAAATTTATCAAACTGATTTCAATTGAATTGAATAGAATACAACTCATTGTCAAAAATTAAAATTTACTTATCTGAACATTATTTAAATAATATAAAATACTAAATTAGCCTAAATTTAAACATACAAAATTGAATTGTATTAAAGTTAAATACAGTGATAAATTAGTAATAATAGGCCTTGAATGAAATTTATCTGAAACTGGATTGAATTAGTTTAAATATTTTAAAATACTAAATTCAAATATATTTAAATATACTAAATTGAAATTTTCCAAAATCAAATATAGTTACAAAATTGGAATAATAGGTATTAACAAAACTGAACTGAGCTAGATTGGACTGGACTGAACTGAATTCAAATTAACTAATTTCAATTTAATAAAAGGAATTAAATAAGCTATGAAAGTCATAGCAAAAAAAATGTTATAAAATTTTATGTGAACTAAACTCAAATGATTTCATTAAAAATATTTTTTGGAAAAATGAAACTTTCTCATTAACCAACACTTTTAATTACAATCTATCTTCAACTCCAATTCTACATGTTTACGTATTCTCTCCGATCATCAATTTAGCACATTTTTCTCACAATCTAGGCTTCATCCAACATCTATATACAAGACTTTCCAAAATTTTCTCTAAAACATTTGCATTGTCAGTCTTTTCCTAAAGCAAATATTGTTTCTCTAATCCCATATTGCATATAAGGTCTCAGCTGCAGCAACCTTTAAAACTTCAGCTTTCCACCCCTTATTTATGCTTTGATCAATTAGCCACTGTTTGTGTCTTTCCTATTCCTCCGGCCTTCTCTTCATTTTAACCAGTTTAGAACACCTACCCTGACTGCATTTGTTTTGTTGCATTCAAAACACAGTTGTATATTTTCATCAATATCACATAGCACACACTGATCCCCTTTGTCCACTCCAATCTTCTTCAACATGTCCCTTGTATCTAGTCTATTTTGACACCCCAGCCACAAAACAAAAAAAAAAGATCTCGGTCTTGCTTGATTATTACACAACAAGGTACTTCATTCCTCAGTCCTCATATCTCTCTGGATCTCCAGGTACATCTTCTTCATCTTAAATTTCTTTGCATTCCTCAGTTCCAGCCATACTTTCATATTCTGAATCAGGTTCCTACATTTCATCATTTTCTTCAATATCCATGATATATTTGTTATGAATGCTACCTCCATGATGCCTTTACCCTTCAAATAGTAGGCATGGATCCACCTCACCCATTAGCTATTTTTTTTCATGCTTACATTCCTTAGTAGTTTTGACATACAATCCTTGTTCCATTCCTGTAAAGCCAAGATATTCAATCCTCCAGTCTTTTTAAAAATTGCATACTCTCTCCCATGCAACTGGGGATTTCTTTGTGATCTTGTCACCCCCACTCCATAAAAATATCTACAAATAGCCTGAATATTCTTTAACACAGATTTTGGCAGGGGAAAACATTGCATCCAATAGTTAGTTATACCAAATAGAACACTTTTGATTAATTTTTTTCTACTTGCATAACTCAACATATTAGAAATCCAGTGTTTGATTCTAGCAGTTATCTTCTCTATCAGTGGTTGACAGAAATGTATGGTGAGACTATTGCTATCCAAAGGAACTCCTATATATTTAAAAGGCAACAATCCTTCTCCAAAACACGTCTCTTAGAATATGCATTTTTTGGATTTCCTCCATATCACAAAAGTATCCCTTACACTTTCCTGGATTAACCTTCATCCCTGTAGAACTTAGAAACTTATGAAAAGCCTCCATCATAGCCTTTACTAAATTAAACCTCCCCTTTGAAAATAGTAGGATGTCATCAGCAAAATTCTGACATACAATGTTCAGCTTCCCACACCTGTCATGGAACTAGAATCTTTTATCATATTTTAACTCCATCATACATCTACTAAGATACTCCATCACCAGTACAAACAAAGGGGGAGTTAAGGGATTGCCCTAACTTAGTCCCCTCTTGGCTGTAAGAAAATTGGATAGCTAACCATTTATGATGTACCTGTAAGAAATAGATCTAACACACACCATAATCCAGTTGACAAATTTCATTGGCAGTCTCATTTATTTCAAAATAAATTCCAAAGCACACCATTCTTCTATATCATAAGCTTTTTTAAGATCTATTTGAATAATGTATTTAGGGACACCCTTTTTCCTAGTGTACCCTCTAACCAGTTCATAAGCAGAAAAAATATAATCATGTATATCTCTTCCTTGGACAAAGGTAGCTTGGCTATCATTTACTATTTTAGGAATACCCTACTCAGCCTAGTAGTTAGGATCTTAGAAATCTTGTTGTAGATAGTTGTACAACAAGAGATGGGTCTGTAATCACTAACCTTTTCTCCAGATTGGTTTTTGGGATCAGAGTGACTGTTGTAGTATTTAAGGCCATATACAGTTTTCCTTTCTCAAAGAACTCCATCACTGCATTTAATGTGTCCTGCCTTACGGTTTCCCAATTTATCTTGAAATTTCTTGCATTATAACCATCCAGCAACCTTGTTGCTTTAGAGTCTCCTATCCCCTTCTATGCTTCCCAGATTTCTTTCTCTAGCACTGGTCTAATCAGGTTAATTTTTCTTTCCATGCTGATGGATTTACCTGCTCTCATTACATTTATGTCCGTCCCTTCCAATTTTAATGTATTTGTCCCCACTAAATTCCCATAGAATTTTAGCACTTCATTAGCCAAATCCCCCCGCTAAGTGATTCTCCTGCCATCCTCCAACATCAGATAATTCATACTTGACCTATTCCCCCCCTTTACTGTAGCATGAAAAAGGCATTATTGCCATCTCCCAATCTTAGCCAGTCTGCCTTTGCCTCCTGTCTAGCCAGTTTCTCATCTACATCCTATTCCATTAAATCCTTTGTACAATCCTTTTTTTTTTGCATTTTTACTGAATTCATTGTCCCTGCTCAGTTCTTGTTGTTCACTCAGTAGATCATTTCTTGCCTTCTCAATCTTCATTCTTAGACATGCAACCTTTTTCATACTTAATCTCATCACAGGTTGCAATCTCAATAATTTCTACCAGAGTATGAACATCGCAAATCCTTCAATTTTCATCTTCCACTTCTCCATTACTATCTGCTTTGTTTCTTCATTCTCCAATATACAGTTTATACACTTGAAACTATTCTTTCTCATTCTCTCCACCTGTTCCACCAAAATAACTTTTATGAGGGCATGGTCAGATACTCTTGGATTGGTGTTCTTTACCTTCACAATTGAGTATTTTTGAAACCACTCTACATTCCCCAACACTCTATCTATTCTAGAGTGAATGATGTTATCCACTTGTTTATTTGACCAGGTGAAATAATCACCATTTAACTCACATTCAAAGAGGTATGTGTTTCCCATCATCTGTTCCAATTCATAGTACTTACTAATCTGAACAGGACTACCTCCAATCTTATCAGTTAAAGAGAGAACGTTGTTAAAATATCCATTACAATCCAAGCTTCACATTCATTTAAATTTTCTCCAATTTCTTCAATATCCTTCCATAGCTTTCTTCTATGCTGGTTCTGATTCATAGCATTCACAGCAGTAATCAGACATTCCAGGTAGCCATTTAGATTTCTAAATTCTCAATGGATCATTTGGTATGTGCTTTTGACTTTATCAAACTTCACTCTTCTTGGATCCCATATTATCCCATTAGTATGGTTTTCATAGTTATCATCAAATTTCCATCTACTCCCAAAACTTCTTCTTACAGCTTCAACCTTTTCCATTTTTACTCTTGTTTCAAGTAACAAAGAAACATCTATATTCAGGTGCAGAAGACAGGTGCTAATCTTATTTATTTTTAATTTTTTTATTTATGTCCCTTAGATTCCAAGATACTAACATGGATCAGTGTTAGAACTTATGCAATCAAAATCCCCAGAGTCCCGTTCCCGATACAATCATCTAGTTCCCGGCTCAGTTTATCATTTCTGCTCACTTCTGCTCTTTCTATATCTTTTACCCTTTCTTTCACCTACTTCCATACTTCATCAGTTTTTCCAGCTATCTTTACCTTCTGTTCACTGTCCTGCTTAGGCCAAGCGCAGTGGTAGAGACCGTCGGTGGTCTTTTACCAATTAAATATATTATTTTTCTCAATCTCTCTCTTCCACCTCACCCTAAGAGACCACTTAAGAGATCATCCTTTTTTTCCTCCACAGTGGTAAGATACCACTCTCAACTATTCATGGACCTCACTTTATTTTCTCTATCCTTCTCATTAATTTTACCATCAACATTTAATCTAGATAAATTTGTCCACCCAAAATAAGTTGAATGTGAAATTTAATAATACATTATAATATTTAAAATTGAATTTCATTTAAAAAAATTAAGCCTATAATTTATTATTTTTTTGTTCTTTTATATATCGTCCTTCGTTGTAAAAACATAATTTCATTTCAATTTTTTTTAAAATTATTTTTTTCCTTTTTTCCAGATTTAGAAAAAAATTACAGATTTTTAAAAATATTTTACATATTTTAAAATTAATTTTTCAAATTAAAAAATTCAGATCATGGCATTGGACTGACTTGCTGGGCTGACAATTTTTAAAAAAAAATTAGATTATGGATGGGCTGACTTTAATTCAGATTATGGCATTAGATTATATATCGTCCTTGCGTATGACTCGCTGGGCTCTTGACCGGTCTCTTGGTAAGAGACTTTTGGGTGGTCTCTTATTAAGAGGCTACTCTAAAGACCATCACGGTGGGCATTTTCGATCTCTAGAATTGTCTCTTAAAATTAAGAGATCACCACTGCACATGCCTTTAGTATCCACCATTTCCTCTTTTTCAACAGTCCTCTTCACTACCCATTTTTTCACCACTTTTCTTGACTGATCCTGATCTCTGCATTTATGTCCTCTAATTCCACATTTGTCATAGAAAATTGGCTTCCACTCAAATTCAACAACTTGCTAGATTCCCCCCCCTCCACATCTTTTATATTGATTTCCTCTAACAGCTTTTGAGTAATGTCTGGTTCAACAAGTATCCTGGCATATGACACCCTGAACTTGTTTGAAGTGCACTCATCAGTCATCATAGGCTTACGTATAACACTTCCTATTTTGCTTAAGCTACTTGATCCCCACAGATGAAAGGGTAAGTTTGGTAGCTTCAGCCTATTCACCATATCATTTTTCATCTCAAAATTAGCCTTCCATTTCTGCAAAAACATGGACGTATTGCATATAGTATATGGCTCCTTTCAGAGTACACTATCCATATCCTCCTTAGATTTAAATTTCATTGATGTGACGTCAAATGCATGTATTTTCTGAGGCATTTAACATCTCTTTTGTTATCTTTTTGTTGGAAGATTGCTAG
>JAULKJ010270169.1:0-22543 GCA_032355405.1 Rubia balearica | reverse complement strand
TAACTACCTCGTGTTTGTCATTAGGCTCTGTTTCACCGGGCTTCCATGATCGGGCTAGCATGTCCTGGCACGAGGCTATCCAGCTCCTACATTTCGAACATTTGTCGCAAAACTCCTGTTTTCAAAACCAAGAAAATAAATATTAGCATTGTTCCAACCAAAATATAATGAATAATATTCCCTAAAGATGCCACCAAAAATTAAACACATTCCCAAAGATTCAAAAGAAATTTTAAAAAATTACTAATACAAAATGATAGCACCGTTTCTTTATTTTTTTTCTCGGGACTTATTATTTCATGTCTTTTTAAAAACTAAGAAAAGTATTTTGATGGGCACCGGAATCACCATCCTTAACACTACCATTGATTACGTCCCTATGGAAGGGTCTCCACATTACCTTCGGTTTGCCCTTCACATTGGTAGGAACGTACCAAACACATCCATCTTTCACAATAGTAGATACATTTTTTTTGCATTTGAGAGTAGAAAGGGGCTTAGGAGTTGTTAATTCCTTAACCCACTTCCTTCTCCGTTGCACGTTAGTGTTAGAAATAAGAAGAAAAGCATCTTTAATCACACTAGAAGAAATGTGCTTATCAACAATTGCATCATCACAAGTTTCATTCAACAAAGATAGAACATGTAAGGTCTCCATATTGGATAATACTTCATCTTCATTGAAATCATATTGCTTAACAAATGTTGATTCCTTAGCTAAATCCTCATATTAAGGAGGTGGTCGAGGAGGTTTTACATCCTTGCCACTCTCCATTAACCGCAGAATGTTAGTTGTCAAAGAGAAATAATCCACAATAGAAATATCATCACTAACATCATTTATAGCATAAGTCTCATCAACATGCTCATCATAATTGAAGCTTAAAGTATGATTTTGCTCATCACTCTCATCAATATCAAGGATCTCATCTAGGAATTTAATCTTATCAATTATGCACGGGCTTCCAAATTGAGCAAGCTCAACACACAAAGTTATGATATTTTACATAAGAGAGGAAATTGGTTAATCATTCTTAGATTTATAGATTTCAAATCCCATCTTATCAATATCATTCTCTAGGGTTAGTGTCCCTAAATGAATATCTATCTTAGTCCTTGACGTTTTTAGAAAATGCCTCCCCAATAAAATTGATGGCACACCACCATCGTGGACTACGTCAAGGACATAGAAGTCCACTGGAAAAAATAAATTGCCTACTCTAACCAGTACATCCCTAACTAAACCTCGAGAACTAGCTTGGGAGTGATCGACTAATTGGACAATTACCCTAGTTTTCTTTAAGTTCACCTAGGTCAAGGTTTTCATAAAATCTAGAAGGGGTCACATTAATAGATGCTCATAAGTCGATCATAGCATTTTTCACCAATTTTCCACCTAAGGAGATAGGAATTGAAAACATCTCGGGGTTATCACATATCTTGGGCAAGTTCCTATATTTAGAGTAGCCACTCCCCCTATCTTCAATTGTCCTACCTTATTAATTGGATTATTCTTCTTATTAGTACGTGAATTTTTCAATAATTTAGCATAAGAAGGAACATGTTCAATCAAATCCAAAACTGGAACGCTAACCTCAACCTTCTCGAATATTTTGTGAATGTGTGCCTCATTGGTTGCCACCTTCGGCCTTTCCCTAAGTGCATGGTGGAGGGATTACCCTCTCCTCGGTGGTTGAGAGCTATTTAGGAGGCTCCTCTTCAACAACTATCTCTTGCTCCTTAAAGTTAATCGTGTCACCTTCCACAATCACATCGTCCTCTTGCACAATTTCTTTTTTAGCCTCACGCACCTCGTTCCGGCTCCTTAGATTCAACACACTCACATTCCTTGAATTTATCTTGGGTTGGGAAGGGAGCTTACTTGATTCCATAGCCTCAGGTCGACTCACCGAGGTGACGAGTTGGCCAACTTGGATTTTGAGATTTTTATACTCAAAAAAGCTCTAGTGCCAAGATCCTCAATTTCTCTCATTGTCCGCTCCATGAATGCATCATTTGTTTTTGCCAATTATGATATATCATCCAAGATCTCCTACCAATCCGACTTATATAAAGCGAAATTGTTATTGGAAGGCCCATATCCTCTTGGGTAAGGTTAAGGTTAAGGTTTTCCACCTCGGTTATCCCCTTGAATTTCCTCCCCATGCCAACGGAATTTGGGGTGATTGAGGTACCGAGTATTGAAAGTATTTGCGTAGGGATCTTGACTATCTGCTCCTTGGTTCCCTCAAAACCCTTATTGTTGCCCCCAGTAAATTGTTTCCTATTTCCACCATTCAAATCCAATGCTTTCACCTCTTCAAAATCTTCCACCACTTGTGGACAAGTGTTGGTAGGATGATCAAGGCTACATATGCCACAAACCTTGACTTGGTGAACTCCCCTTCATAAATTCCTTCATCACTGAGGCAAGTTCTTGAATTTTCTCTTCCAATTTAAGAGGTTAAGTATGCTTATCCAATGTCTTCACTCGAGATCTAGTACTAAATGTTCTTATCCCATTAACCATTTCCTTGAAGAACGCCATTGCATCTCTCAGACTTTTTTTTGGTAATCAACCCATTTGCATCCAGCGTTCACCATCCCCATGTCTTTGTCGCATAACCTTTTAAATAAATAATATACCCAATCGCCCTCCTTGAACAGATAATAAGTAAATATCACCAATAACCTTTTAAACATATCCCAATACTCTTAAAGGGATTCATTTTCCAATAGGGATACGTTGGAGAGCTGTTTCTTGAGACCTGCAGACTTGGAAGTCGGGAAGTACTTTTCAAGGAACCTCCACTTCATGTCCATCCAAGAATTGATGCACCTAGAAAGAAGGTAATATATCAAATCCTTGGCTGCATCCCGCAGTGAGATAAGAAAGGATCTGAACTTGTAGTCTTCTTCCGAAACTCTCGCCGCTTCATATTGGTGCACACTAGGTGAAACTCTAACAAATACTTGTTTGGATCTTCACCGGCCATCCCATAGAAAGTTAGAAAACATTGGATCATGCTGATCTTGAACTCACAAGTCACATTCGGTGGCAAAGGTGGGAAGACAATACATAGGGGTTCATTCTTAAAGCTAGGAGCCAATAATTCCCTACGAGTGCGATTGTCCTCCACCACAACTATGGTCTATTCAACTACAAAATTGGCTCTTGTAGAAACCCTACTCTAGTTCTCCTCCTCCTTCTCTGATTACATGTGTCTTTCATTAAATAGTTTAGAGTTCCTTGGTTCGTGGCATGGGTATGTACCATAAACTAGGAACTAAACAATACACAACTAAGAAAAAACACTGGCACAAGGATTAGAAGTACACAGATCACTATCACAAAGGCTCAACAGGAAAAACCAACCCAAGCAAACAAAAAAAAACAAAAATAACACTAACTACTCAAATAACAAGCTATGAAAGTTAACGATTAAACCTTTATACTAGCATCCCTGGCAGCGGTGCAACAATTTGAACCGTCTCCTCTCGGAGTCATCAAACTTGAGGAGAGGCTTGATTAAGGTCAAAGATAGAAATTTATAATGTTGCTGCCATTCCTACTACTAAGCTACCTATAGGTTAAATAGTGGCAATACCGAGGTCATCTACAGAGATGATAGGAATTTAAGAGTTAACTACACAAAGCCGCAATCGGGATGTCAATCCGATCACGTTTCAAGAATAGTCAATGTTGCAATACATCTTGGGGGAGGTTATCTAACAACTACAAGCATGCAAGAACACAAGAAAGTAAAACTATATATTTCTAACATTTGGGGAATATTTTCCTAACATGATAGGTAATATGTTTTTATCCTCGATTCAATCACATTCAAGACATATGAACCTATCCTAATTCTTATGACACATAGTGTGAACGATGGTCAACACTTCCCCCTATCTGGCACATAAAGGTGAGCACGTAATCTTCTATCGGCTCTGCCTCTGCAATTAGAGAAGTGCAACAACGGTTTGTCACATTGTACATGTCTAACTCTTCCCCGTGCTATTACTTTCTGAGCACTACACTACGATGCACCTCTCTATATTAACAAAGGAAAAGGGATAGGTATCTTATCGATGGCTATAAGATTACGAAATGCGCTAACCCTAGTTTGCTACTAACACTATCTCTATCTGCAACTCTTCAGACTAAATCACCTGCTAAGACTAGTGTATGTTCGATCGCAACGTTGACTCGGTGACCCGCATGCAAACACCCATACGGTCCCGGACTATCGTTACTCGCATACATCTAGGTTTCCCTCCCCATAGGATATCAGTAAGTGCACAAGCATGACAGTAGACTACGGTGTGTGTCAATATTAGTGTGACAATCATACAATTACAAGAAGTAAGAAACAAGCCAACATAATATTCATAAGAAAAACATGAAAGGTAGATTTATAGAATCTCCCAAAACAGGTACCAAATCATGAATTCAAATATAAACCCCAAGTTAGATCACTACTCCCTAAGTATTGAACCCAAATATTTCATTAGATTCAATGCCCTTGGGGAAAAAACAAGAAAAGAAATTAGAAAGAAGGGAGAATCCCTTTCTCTCTCTACTTACTCTTAGGAGAAAAGAAATAAATTGAGATAAAATTAAACCCTAGTAGACATAGGCTCCTATATATAGTAGTAGGGAATTGGGGCTTGATAGGGTAAAAACTCCAAGTAGCCAAAAATGGCACAGGTGGTGCCGGCTGGGGATGACACTGGTTGTGTTACATGACACGGCCGTGCCAGCTGTATCTGGAACGGACCGTGTCAGTTGGGAATCTATTTTAGCCTTTTGATACTTGTGTTTGCATCGCTTTTCTCAGGCCATTGGCTGGAAACATTTCTTGACAAGTTGAATGGCACAGGCAATGTGAATTCTAACTGACCATTGGCCTTTTAAAGTGCAAAACGATGGCGCGACTAAGTCAATCTTTGCACCTTGTAGGATGGTCTTCAAATATTGGAAATGAAATGACACGGGCAGTGTAAGAGGGCACTATCTGTATCCATACTTAGCCTCACAAAGGTTTTGACCGACATGGGCCATGTTGCAATGAATGGCTCGTGCTAAGGATCTGTGGCACGGCCGTGCTGGAAGCCTCTGGAACGGCCATGTTGCCCTGCACGGCGATATTTTCTGATGCTATCGGTCGGACTAGTGCCACCATACCAGTTGGTTCCACCATGCCAAGTCTTGAGAATATCGAACTTCGACTGTGTTATTCTATCTACTACCACTTTTTTATCCGTGGCCTTCTATCTACTACCATCCTTGTGAATGGCCTTCATCTACTACCAACCTTGCGAATGGCCTTTAAATATCTAGTACTACCCTTTCGGATGGACTTCTACACACTACGCCGAAGTTCTCACGAACAACCTACTAGTAAGCTCACAAAAGAACATCTAGGTGCTCATGAGGACAAAGTGTCCTTTAGATCCAATTAAGTTCATAAAGCTCAGGATTTATATCAGAAAATCAACAATGGTCATCTAAACCCTCTGTAATGTAAACCAAACTAAAACTAGGAATCAACAAAACAAAACATAATAGCAAATGTGTCAAATACATTGGTTAATGCATGCATTAAGGTGCATATCACTTAGGTCTACAAAAGTATCTTCCAATGATTTTTAAAACCATTGTAGAAAATGGCGATGAATGGTACTGTTGCAAATGGTTTATAAAATAATGCACAGATAAAATTGCAAATATAATAAATATTTTTTCAAACAAGTTACTTCAATTATTAGAAAACTAGTAGCCATAAAAATATCCTTATAATTAGTACATGAATACAAATAATAATTGTCTTAATTCCATCAAAACAAAAATTACAATAAACTCAATCAACTCGGATTATGATGACCTTAAAGTCAATCGTCCTCCCACTATAACCTCGAAGAATAAGGTGTCCCTAATGTGTAGGTGGCTGTCGTCAAGGAACTCAGAAAAACCTTTTGGGAACAAGACCTTGATCTTCCTACCCCCGGAGAAGTTTATGCTCCACTCTTTCTCATAGCAGCTCAACACAATCGTGGTTTTTTCATTTTGTAGGAGTGGTACAAAGGAACTCAGAAAAACCCTTTGGGAACAGGGCCTTGATCTTTCTACCCCCGGAGTAGTTCATGTGCCACTCTTTCCCGTAGCACCTCAGCACAACCGTTGTTTTGTCATTTGGTAGGAGTGGTACAATGTTCCCCGGAGTGTACTGAATCACAAAAAAAACATTTATTATAACTATATATATGTGCGATTAACAAAAAATAATATTAATTTAAAATCAAATAATTGCAGGCATTTAATTAGCTAGCTAAGCCTTACCTAAGTGAGGTTTGTCCCGATGTTTAGCAGCTTCAGAGTGAAGTGGAAACTTGAGCTATCACCAACCATTGTATGGTGTTCAAGGTCGAACACAAGAGGCTTTGGAGTGCTCCATTGTGCGGAGAACAGTATAAAAATAATAAAATATAAATTTTCATAAACTGTGAATATGCATATATAAGTATATATATATATATATGTGTGTGTGTGTGTGTAAAATTAATCGTTGACCGGGAATAAAAGGCCTATTGGAGAATCACAAAACGTAGACATCGCTTATCAGTTGACTAGACCGAATATGTGACTGCAGAAGAACGAGGTGGCATTTACAATTTTAAAGCAAGCTGAAACGCATGTAGGCAACATCGGTAGTCGGTCGATTAAATCGATGGTTAAACCAACAAAGGTGTGACATCTCATTCAAAAAAATAGCACCAAAACTATGAATGTACAACATCGCACTAGATTCGCATCAATCAAAGTTTAACTGACAGGTCACTGGTATGACATTTAACCCTACAACCTACGACCAAGATCACAAAAAATCAGTAAAAATCATGCTTGAAAAATAGAAAATCACACCAGAACGTCCAAAAACATACCAAAACATAGTACCAGGTTGACATATAAGGAAACTTCATGCTCTAACTAGAAAACCAAGAACGTAACAAGCAACACATTCATACATCATCATTAGAACAATTTCAAGGAAAATTACAAAATTGAAGGTGTTAGAAGATTTGAAAAACCAAACTTTGACAAGAGAAGATATAAGGGGTGGGGGACTGTTGGAGTTTTTGGGAAACTTGAAAGTAAATGCTTGAACTGCATCTGAGGGGGACTCCATATTTATAGACGTTTTGGAACGATGCCATTTTGAACCCTTGTGAATTTTTCCTCGGTATGTGCAACGTCGCATGTCCATCAGCCCAGCCAAAAACCCACCAAACTATGACCAACTTAGGCTTACCAGAAAGTGGGACTAACAATTTCAGCCCACTAGCGTAACAAATGAGCTTGTGTTTTACCAAAATGAATATAAGTCACTTTCATAACAGTTAATAGTATATTACAAACTAAAAATTTAGTAAAAATATTCATGAAATTTATAAACGTCGTGTTCGGTCGGAATCAATTTTGGGAGAACATGTCCATTTTTTTTGTTTTTCCACTTAGCTCCCTCCAAGAAAGTGGGACAATTCAGTCGGCCAAAGTTTTGGTCTGACCACAACAATATATTATTTTTTTTGGTTAATGCAACAAGAAAATCATCCAAGTTTTGAATAGGAATATTTTTGTAATGGGTTCAACATCTAGAATAGTAAAACCCTATGAATTTTACACGAAAGAGAAACAATTCACCCATCTATTTCCTTGGTCCAACTTCTGCTATAAAATGGCAAAAACTACCCTGGGGTTAAATTGTTGTTTCTTGTTGTGTACGATTGTCCTCCGTCGAGGTAAAAAATTGGTCAATAGTTCAATTTTTTTTAAACGTGGTTAAAAAATATTTGATTGTTTGAAAATCATTGAAACATTTTTTTAAAAATGCACAAGTTGATTTTCATTTTATGTATGATCGTGATTTTAAAACTTTGTTTTGAATGGTAGGGTTAAAAACTGAGAAAACCGATATATATATATAAATAACATAATTATTAGTGCATAAAATCTTAGAACCGTAGATAAAAAATTATATAACTGATCTGCACAACCAATGCATTTGACACATTTGTTATTATGTTTCATTTGATTGATTGCTAGTTTTAGTTAGTTTTGCATTACAAAGGGTTTAGATAATCGTTATTGGTTTTCTTATCTAAATCTCGTATATTGTAGACTTAATTGGATCAAATGGACACTTTGTCTCAGGAGCACCTAGATTTTCTTTTGTGATCTTACTAGTTGGTTATTCATGTACACTTCAGTGTAATATTGTATAAGGTCATCCGCAAGGGTGGTATTAGATATTTGAAGGCCATTCGCAATGATGGTAGTAGAGAAAAGGCCACAATCAAAATGTGGTAGTAGATGGAATCAAGCCAGAAAAATAAGGGAGTCAAAGTTCAAATTTTCAAGACTCGGCATGGTCGTACCAGCCAGCATGGTCGTGCCAGCCAACACGGCCATGCCAGTCAGCATAGTCGTGCAACAGTCCCTCGGCACAATCAATTTACTCCAACACAGCCCGTGCTAGCCCAAACCTTAGTGAGGACAAGTATGGACGCGAGCCTTGCCCTTTTACATGGCCGCGTCATTTCATTTCCAACATTTGAAGACCATCTCACGGGGTGTAAAGATTAACATAACCACACAATCATTTTGCTCAGTAATCGACTCCCAACCGATGTCCCGCAAGGATTTACATGGCCTGCACCGTTCAACTGATCAAGAAGAGATTTAAGTCAAAAACTTGTGCAAAACAACGCGGCCGCAAGCATTTGAAAGGCCAAAACAGAATCTCAGCTGACGGTCCATGATAGACCCATCCAGCGTGACCCTGCCAGTCAGCATGACATGTGCCAATTTCGGCTACTAGGGTTTTGGTCCTCATTTTGGGCCTTTTCAAGGCCCAATCACTTACTAATTTATATAAGCGCCTATGTATACTAGGGATAAAGTTTGGTTCATTTTATTTTCATTCTCCTAAGAGTAAGTAGAGAGAGAAATGGATTAACACTTCTTTCTAATTTCTTTTCTTCTTGTTTTACCTTGGATTCAATACTTGGGAAGTAGTGGTTTAGCTTGGGGTTTCTATTTGTATTAGTGATTTGGTATTTATTTTTGGAGATTATATAGATCTACCTTTCCTATTTTCTTATGAATATTATGTTGGCTTGTTCTTCACATTCTTGTAAGTTGCATGATTGTCACACTAAGATGGTACACGCCATATTATACTTTCATATTAGTGAATTTATTCCTGAGGAAGAGAAACCTAGATGTAATAGGGGTAGTGGGGTCCGGGATTGTATCAGTGTGTGTATGTGGGTCACCGAGTTCTCGTTATGATGACCGTACACTAGTTTTAGTTGGAAAATTGGCCCAAAGGGTTATGGATAGAGATAGTGTTGGTAACAAAATTGGGTTAGCATAATTCCCAACCTTTGAGTTATTCATAAGGTGGCTATCCCCTTGCCTCTGTAGTTCTATGGAGAAGAATTTGTAACTGTAGTCCTAAGGAGAAGCATTTGTAGTGGAGTACTCGAGACGTAATAACACGGGGAAGAATCAGACCTGCACAATAGTTGGGCATTGTGCACTTTTCTAATTACAGAAGTGGTGCCGATGGAAGAGAACTTGTGCATCCTTATGTGACAAATAGAGGGGATTATTGACCAATGGCCACACTACGTGTCATAAGCATTAGGATAGTTTCATATGTCTTGAATGTGATTGAATCTAGGATTAAAACATATTACCAATCATGTTACACAAATATTTTGCAAGAGCTAGTGATATATAGTTTTATTCTCTCTTACTTTTTCATGCTTGTAGTTGTAAGATAACCCCCCCCACAAAAAAAACCTGCTTTACAGAATTAGCTATTTTTGACACGTGATCGGATTGACGACCGATTGCGGTTGTGTGTAGTAACTTTTGGCCTCAATGGTTCCATAGCCAAAAAGACTCTGAGGGATGCAATGGCATTTTTCAAATAAAGGGCTAACGGGACAAGGCAATTTGGCACTAGATCCCGAGTGAATACATTGGATGAGCCGACTTAATCTCCCAAATTGGAAGAGAAAGTTCAAGCACTTGCCTCGATAATGAAGGAATTCATGAAGGGGAGAGTTCATCAAGTTAAGGTTTGTGGTATATGTAGTCTTGATCACCCTACCGACACATGTCCACAAGTGGCGGAAGATTTTTAAGAGGTAAAAGCGCTGGACTACAATGGTGGAAATAGGCAACAATTTCCACAAGCGGCGGAAGATTTTTAAGAGGTAAAAGCGCTGGACTACAATGGTGGAAATAGGCAACAATTTGCTAGGGGGTAACAACAAGGGTTACAAGGGAACCAAGATAGAGATAGACAAGACCCCTATGCAAATAACTCCAATCCTCGATACCTCAATCACCCCAACTTCCATTGGCGTGGGGAGGAAACTCAAGGGTACAACCGAGGTGGAAAACCTCAACCTCAATCCTACCTGAGAGGAGAAAAGCCTTCCAACAACAACACCGCTTTATATAAGTTGGAATAGAAGGAGATCTTGGATGCTATAGCTTAATTTTCAAAGAAATAAGATGTGTTCGCTGAGCGAAAAAGGAGAGAAAATGAGGATCTTAGCACTAGAGAGTTTTCGAGTATCAAGAATCTCAAAGTCCAAGTCCACCTCGGTGAGTCAACTTGAGGCTAAGGAATATGGAAATATCCCTTCCCAAACTAAGATCAATCTAATAAATGTGAGTGTGTTGAAGCTAAAGAGCCGAAAGGAGGTACCTAAGGCCGAAAAAGAAATCGTACAGGAGGATGATTTTATTGTAGAAGGTGACAAGACTAAATTTAAAGAGCGAGATATGGTTTTTGAAGAGGAGCCTCCTAAAGAGCTCCCCACCACTGAGGTGAGGGTGATCCCTACACCACCTTTTCCAAGTGCACTTAGGGCAAGGCCGAAGGTGGAAACCAATGAAACACGTAATCGCAAAATCATTGAGAATGTTGAGGTTAGCGTTCCAATTTTGGATTTAATTGAGCAAATTCCCTCTTACGCTAAATTCTTGGAAAATGCATGTACTAAGAAGAAGAATAAATCAATTAGAAAGGTAAAATAATTAAAGATAAGGGGATTGACCAATCTAAATTATAGGAAGTTGCCTAAGAAATGTGATAACCCTTGAATGTTTTAATTTCCTATCTCCTTAGGTTGAAAATTGGTGAAAAATTCTATGATCGATTTAGGAGCATCTATTAAGGTGATCCTTTCTAGCCTTTATGAAAACCTAGACATAGGTTAACTTAAGGAAACTAGGGTAACTGTCCAATTAGCCAATCACTCCCAAGCTAGCCCTCGAGTTTTAGTTAAGGATGTAATGATTAGAGTAGGAAATTTAGCATTTTAGGCAGACTTTTATGTCCTTGACGCAGTGCACGATGGTGGTGCACCCTAAATTCCATTTGGGAGACCTTTTCCAAAAATGTCAAGGACTAAGATATATGTTCATTTAGGGACACTAACCCTGGAGGATGAAATTGATAAGTTGGGATTTGAAATCTGTAAGTCTAAGTATGATTCACCTATCCCCTCTCTTATGTGCAATGATATAGCTTTGTGCAATGAACTTGCTCAATTTGAAAACCCTTGCATGATTAATGACAATGAAGGCCTAGATGATATCCTTGATGTTGATGAGAGTGATGAGAGGAATCATACTTTGTGCTTCAATTGTGATGATCATGTTGATAAGACTTATGCTATGCATGACGTTAGTGATGACATTTCTACAGTGGATTGCTTTTCTATAACTACTAACATGCAGCGGGTAGTGGAGAATGGCGAGGACGTAAAACCTCCTTAACCGTATCCTAAACCCGAGAATTTAGCTAAGGAATTAACATTAGTTAAGGAATACGATTTTGATGGTGATGAGGTATTTCCAAAATTAAAGACCTTACATGTTCTATCTTGCTTGAATGATGCAATTCTCGATAAGCATGTTTCTTCTAGTATGATTAAAAATGCTTTGCTTCCAATTTCTAACACTAACCTACAGCAGAGAAGGAAGAGGGTTAAAGAATTAACAAATCTTAAGCCTCTTCCTACTCCCAAACTCAACAAAAATGTATCTACTATTGTGAAAGAAGGATGTGTATGGTATGTTTCTCCCAAGGTAAAGGGAAAATCGAAGGTAATGTGATTACCAGTCCATAGAGACGTGGTAAATGGTGGTGCCGAGAACAGTGATTCCATCTAACCACTTTTCTTAGTTTTCAAAAATGCACAAAATAATAAGTCGTGAGGACAACATTGAAGAAACGGTGCCATACTTTTCTGTTATTAGTTTTTGGAAATTTCTTGTGAATCTTTGGGAATGTGTTTGATTTTTTGTGTCATTTTTAAGGATTATTAGTCATTAGATTTTGGTTGGAACAGTGCTACTCTTAGTTTTCGTGTTATTGCATACACAAATTTTGCGACAAAAGTCGAAAGAAGAAATCCCTTGTCAGCCTCATGCCAGGACATGATAGCACAAGTGTATCAGATACATGATCGTGTCAGAGAATGTTAGCACAAGGCTACAAGCTTGGCACGAGGCAGGTGGCATGAAGCAAACATGGCCAACACTCTAGGAAAACAGGCTCAACAAGAGCCTTGCCTAGGAAACATCACTGTGCCGCCCATCCACCCAATCAAAATTTTCCTAGCCTTCTATAAATTCCTCATGCTCAACCCCTTGTTCATCACCTTCATCTTCTTCTTCTTTTTTGCCCAGAAAAAATACACGAACCTCTTCTCCTTCCCAATATGAATTTTAGCCATAACTCAGTCAATTCTTGTCCAAATTGTCCCAAAATTTCCTCTTACTATTTCCCATTAATCCCGCAACAAATCACAGCTAAAAACAACAAATTTTTCCCCAGATTTTTGCAAATAAATTTCGGCCATAGCTTTGAGTTTTCTCCCAAATTCAAAGATTTGGTCTATTCCAAGCGAGGATCGAAGGAATTTCCATTTGGTGTGCAACGATAACGCTACCTTCCGTGTAGATATGAGTCTCTCCCATGCGATTACATCCCAAACACTACACTATGAAGGCTTCTCCCTAGGGCTAAAATGGCAAAATGGGTGAAGCACCTTATCGATGGCTCTAGGGTTGCAAAACTAACCCTAGTTTGCTACTTAAGTCATCTCTACCCACTACCCTTTGGACCAAGTCATCGTATTACTAGTTCAAGGTCAATCGTAATTTTAACAACGGCAACCTACGTGCACACACCCATGTGGATCCGGACACATCGTTACCCCAAGCACATCTAGGTTTCCCTCCCCGGGGGTATCAATACTACTGTAACATGAAAGTAGACTTTGGTGTGTTCTAACTAAGTGTGACAATCATGTAATTTACAAGAATATTAAGAACAAGCCAACATAATATCAAAAAAACCATAGAAAAAGGTTGATGGAAGAAATATCACAAAATAGACATGAATACATGAATACAAATATAATCCCCAAATTAATTTAACTACTCCCTAAAAGTATATCCATGGCGGAAAAAAAGGTTAATGCCATGAATCTAGGAAAATAAGAGAAACAAAAAAAGAGGAAAAAAGAAGGAAAAGAGAAGAAGTAGTTGAGAGAGAGAACTCTCCTCTTCTTTCTACTTAGAGAGAAAAATAAAAATCTACATTATGCCTACTTAGTTAATCCTAGAAAATTAAAGGCTCCTATATAGAAATAGGGAATTGGGATGTGCAAAATGACATAGACCATGCCAGCTAGTTAACCTCGTGCTGATACGGGGCGTGTGTCTTGGCGAGGGCTGTGCCAAATAGTTAGCCTCAATATCTATTACCATCCTTGCGAATGGCCTTCAATATCTTCTACCATCCTTGTGAATGACCTTCAAATATCTTCTACCAACCTCGTTGATGGCCTTCTACAAAAAAATGATGAAAAAGTACTCACGAGCAACCAACTAATGAGATCACAAAGGAAGATCTAGGTGCCCGTGAATACAAAGTGTCCATTAGCTTCAATTAAGTCTACAAAAGTCTGGTTTTAGACAAGAAAACCAATAATGGCCATCTAAACCCTTTGTCTTGTAAAACTAGCTATCAACCAAACAAAAAATGATAATAAATGTGTCAAATAAAATGGCTAACGCATGCATAAAGGTGCACACCCCACGAACATAAATTCATTGAAATTCATCCTTGATCCTTGTTAGAGGTACTGGCCGAATCTTTAGGAAAATTTTGGGAATTTTTTAGTTTTTGGAATTGTGGATATTTGCATGGTAGGACCTTTTTGAAAAGGAGGACTTTGTTGTGATAGTTGATTTTTTATGGGAGAGTCTTGAATTTGGGGGTGGTAGTTGAGATTTGTAAAAAAAATTAGTTGTTAACCGTTTCTATATACTGCTCATCATACCTCGTAGACATAACGGGGAACCTAGTGGGCCATTTATAGGATAGACCACACTCTTTCTGAAGCACCAAGCACGATTGGACCATCCTTTTCGGTGCCCCATCTAAGATACTAGGTTTGTAGATGAGAGGACCCTGAAAGACCTCAAACTCTACAAACCATTCAGGGTGCTCCTGAGGAGATTGGGCTTAAGAGACTAGGTTTCGAGTTTCTCGTGACTGCCACACAAGACCACGACATGTTTATGGGGAGATAGTGAGGATTCACTTAGGGAACATGGATAGTTCTATGACCCATGTGGAGATAGCTCAAGAATTTGGATTAAATTCAAACATTTTTTCTTCAAATGCACGTGTTTATTCATAGGCATCGGTTTTTTGTGTCCCGGTGCTCAATTTATTACAGGCACCTGCATTATTTTTTGTAGCACTGATATACCGATGCCTATGTACCTATTTTCCGCAGTGCTAGAGTGGTTTCAGAAGTTTCCCAATGTTGTCATCAAAGTTGAAGAGCCTGGAGTCTCTCATCATGTTCGGTTGAGCATAAGTATGGAGGAAGAAAAGAAGAAAACTAAAATGGTTTTCAGCTTTTATAATTGTATGATGGAGAAAAATTGAGTAAAAGATATGATCAGTGAAAATTGGAAAATACCTATATGTGGAGATCCAATGTATGTTTTATGGAGGAAACTGATGAGATCACAAAAAAAGTTGAAGAAACATTTGGGGTATGTTCCTGGAGTGAAAGAGAAGTTAAAAAGAGCCAGGAAAGATTTGATGACAACACAGAAGGAGTTGAATGCAAAAAAATGATTACTCAGAAGATAGAAAGAGTAATTGAATGCACACAGGAAATTTTGAGGTTGAATGATATTGATGAACAAATAGCTAGACAAAAATAGAAGATTGACCAGCTGAGATAAGGGGATGGGAATAATAGCTATTTTCATGCCACGGTTAAGGAGAAGAACTGGCTATCAGGGATTAATGTGCTGGAGAATGAAGATAGCTCTGAAGTACTGATCAAGAGGAGATTCCTGAGAAAGTCCTGCAGTTCTATGAAAAAATTAATGGTAACTGCAGCTGAAAAATTGAATGGTGTTGAAATTAATGTAATGAGGAAAGGTAAAACACTGGGGGCAGAAGACAAAAGAAGATTAGTGCAAGAGGTTAGTGAGGAGGAAATTTGGAAGGTAGTAAAAAGTGTTGGTGGACTTAATGCTCCAGAAATGGATGGTTTTAACTCAAAATTTTTTAAGGCCAATTGGGAACTATGAAGGAGGATACGGTAAAGGTTGTTAAAAGGTTTTTTGAAGATTATAATATGTAAAAGGAAGTGAATTTCACTATTGTAACATTAATCCTAAAGAAGTTGGATGCAAAGAATGTGACAGAATACAGGCCAATATCATGCCATGGTTAAGGAGAAGAACGGGCTATCAAGGATTAATGTGTTGGAGAATGAAGATAGCTCTGATGTACTGATCAAGAGGAGATTTCTGAAAAAGTCCTGCAGTTCTATGAAAAAATTAATGGTAACTGCAGCTGAAAAATTGAATGGTGTCGAAATTAATGTAATGAGGAAAGGTAAAGCACTGGGGGCAGAAGACAAAAGAAGATTAGTGCAAGAGGTTAGTGAGGAGGAAATTTGGAAGGTAGTAAAACGTATTGGTGAACTTAATGCTCCAAGAATGGATGGTTTTAACTCAAAATATTTTAAGGCCAATTGGGAAACTATGAAGGAGGATACGGTAAAGGTTGTTAAAAGTTTTTTTGAAGATTATAATATATAAAAGGCTGTGAATTATGCAAAGAATGTGACAGAATACAGGCCAATATCATGCTACACTACTTTTTATAAGGTGATCTCCAAGATCCTAAACTTTGGATTGAATAGTGTAATAAAAGAACAGATGGATGAGACACATTCAACATTTGTGCCTGGTAGAGAAATTCATGAACATATTATGCTTGCATATGACTGGATTAGAGGATACACAAGAAAAGGAGAACCCCCTAAATGGATGTTGCAGCTTGATTTGCAGAAGGCATTTGATACAGTTGACTAGTGGACATTGGACCAAATTTTGAAAGAAATAGGTCTACCAAAAAATTTGTAAATTGAATTATGAAGTGTGTGAATACAGTATGGTGAATGGGGGCATCAAGAATTCTAAATGAAAAAAAAAAGCTGAAACAAGGTGATCACATTTCACAACTTTTATTTATCTTAATCATGGAATATATTTTAGATGTCTACAAGAATTGAAGGAGAAGAAATAGTTAAAATTTCATGACAGATGTGAGAAAATGAGCATCATCAACATGAGCTTTGCTGATGACTTACTGCTTATCTCAAAAGCTGATAAGAAATCAGTAGAAGCTCTGATGCCCGTATTTCAGACATTTAAACTATTTACATGACTGGATGTTAACATGGAAAAATGCATAGTCTTTTTTAGAGCTGTTTAAAACACTATTAAAGAGGAAATTCATAAGTGCACTGGATTTGAAGGAGGCAAGTTACTATTTAGTTATTTGAGAGTGCCTGTGACAAGTAAAAGGTTATCAGTTTATATGTATCAGCCATTGATAGAGAAGATAGTGGGGAAGATTAAGAAATGGAGTACATGGCTTTTGAGTTATTCAGGTAGAGCTTAACTCATTTTAGAGTGTACTGTTTGCTATAACCAGTTACTAGGTGTAGTTTCTACTATTGCCAAAAAAAAGAGGTAATTAATCATACTGAATCGATTTGCAGATCTTTCTTGTGGAGTAGATCAGAAAATCTTACTAGGAAAAGCACTATAGCCAAGGAAAGGATATCTAAAGCTAAGAAGGCAGGAGGGTTGAATCTTATAGCACTTTCAGAATGGAACAAAGAAAATTTGGTTAAGATGCTATGAAATCTGAGTAATAAGGTAGACAGAATATAGTTGAGAAGGGTGCTGATAATACGTTATTCATGCTGGGTTCGAGTACCTAGCCTAGCCGACCCAGGTGTCTTTATTTCATCCTCAAAGTAATATCCAACCATTGGGCCGACCCAAGGAAGTTCTCTAGTACTTGCATCACAAGCAAACAAAACAGTTGCCCTACCTACCAACCTATATAAAGGAGAGAAGTAACACTGTATACTCAACTATTCATTCCTAATTTCAATACACTTTTTGACTTAATCTTCAGAGACTCTCTCCCCCGGACAACTCCGGGGGCTTTGTTTTGCATATTTTTGCTCAAGTAGCAGTGGAACTGGCAGCGGCAATTTGGGGCACATTAAGTTGGCATACCCAGTGAGACCGTTTGTAAGATCTGTGAGTTCTTCTATTCATATCGCTACTACAACAAGTATATTGTGTAGAAGTGAACGAGTCAAAGGAAGGACCTTAGATGGTGGTGAGGAAGTGAAATCCCCTTACCCGGGAAGAAAAAGGGGGAAAGTGATAAAATACAGCTAAACCCCCAATCCCTTCAAGCATCGAATTGGTGGGAGTCATAGACCACATCCCAACAACAGAAATGACACAGGGGTCTTCGATTGAGGCAGCTATGCCCTCCAGACTAATGGAGGTTAGTGCTGAACTAGGGTGAGAGGAACCGAAGCAACTGCTTCACAAATCTTGGCGTATGAGCCATAATTTATGGATGCCTCAAAAAATTTGCAGGTGGAAGAAGCTGCATGCGCCGCTCAAACTACACGAGCTGCAAATAGTGTACCTCCCTGGTCCCTGCAATATCTGGCGCAGCTAGCTCAAACTCTCATATTTGCTGATTATTATGTGGATCCCCTTATGCTCTACCAAAGAGTGATCCAGCAGCAAGCAGCTCCTCCACTGTCAATGACCCAAACGGTGCAGCTGCGATTCCAGCTACAGGCCATCCCGAGAGCACCTTACTTAGCGAACATGGAAATAGGGGCACATGATAGGCCACAACACGCATTCCATAGTTTGGTTTGGGGGTTGGCATACTCAACGCCTATTTCAATACCTATCTTAATGCATATTTGAACCTCTCACATTCCAAACCAAGCGATTCCTCGCCCGGTGGCCTGTCTGATAGGATGCTACCCAGGTAACGAGAATTGAATGCATCCATGGCCTCGACCGGAGATACCTTTATATAACCCTTATCACCAAGGGTAGCAGCAGCTGTATCACAGCTCTGCCATGCGAGGACCTTGGCCTGGATACATGGCCTTGAACCAGATGTACCTAATTTCTAGTACGGATGCTTCCTTTTTGTCAAGTCAATAAGGAGACCCGCAAATAGGAGGCGGGTCGAGTGACGCCCTCACAAGAAAATGGGATAGATTACTTGGGCCTTCGGGCCAAGTCGCAGCTTCCCCATTCAGCTCTGTAATCATGCCAACTCGATAACCCATTTATGTAAAACCACATGAGGGGATCCCCACATACAACGGAGATATGGACCCTCGTGAGTTCATACAGACATTCCTTAGTCTGATAAATTCGAGAGACTTCAACGAACAGTTATCATGTAAGCTGGTAGGGAGTTACCTTCGAAGAAAAGCTCAAGAATAGTTCAACAAGTTAGCGAAGTGGTCATTTCATTCCTACAGAGATTTCGGAAGAGGCCTGCTGAGCCAATTCTTCCAAAAGATAATATTTACTAAAACCATAATCGAACTAAACCAAAGCAAGAAGCGGCCTGGTGAATCGACAAAAGCTTTCTACCATTTATATGTGGATGAAAGCCTCAGTGTGATCAACCGTACAGAGGATGGGGTGAACCAGCGTTGCATGAACGGAATATCCAACCTCGACCTACATAAAAAACCGGTCTAGAAGAAATAAGAAACTTTGCAGAAGCTTCAAGAAATTGTGGAATAATACTCAAAGATCGAGGAGGCTACAAAGCGGAAATGTGAGGGAGACAAGTGGGGAGAAAATATCTCAAAGGCCTTAGAGCCAAGGTTGCGGAGGTCGTAGGCTTCGAACAAAGGCTTTGAAGGCTACATTCCCTGACCAAGACACAGATGGAGAGGCACTCCATCCACAAGGGATTGTTTCGGACTCCCCCTCCCGGCAAAGACTTTCTTGGAAAGAAAGATTCGCTCAAGTTTTTCAATCACCACAAGGTAAAATGGTCATAATATGAATGAATGTATTCACTTAAAAAGGGAAATCGACGGATGAGCAAGAGAGAGCATACTCTCGGACAGAGTCGATAGACCAAAGGGAGAATGCTCCTCAAAGGGAAAAGGAAAATACCACTGGAAGCCCTACAAAAAGAGATCCAATCGAGGTGGTCGATACCAGCAAGAGAACAATGGGGAGCAAACTAAAATAAACACAAAGAAAATGGCATACCTGACCAGGGGACTCGGGCAGATAGAAATTGGGGGAAAGGAGTGAATAGAGTAATCAACTTCATCAATGGGGTGGTGAGTAACCAGCCCTCGAACACCATCATCAATGTACAATCCCGCTATGTGCCTCCTAGAATAAACCTCCTAGAAATGATTTTGACCCGAGGAAACCATAACCTTCTCAAAAGTAGATGCAAGGCACAGTCGAACCCCCCACACAGATTTGATGGTGATCCATGCTACGATCAGATATTTGTACTTCAAAAGGGTGTTCGTAGATTATGGCAGTGGATTGGAAGTGATGTTTGTCAACTTCTTCAATCAATTGGGCCTAGGGAATGAAATTCCATGAGAACAACTTCTCAATTATCTGGTTTTACTGGGAAAATGGTCCTCCCTTGGGTGTTATAACTCTCCCAATTAGGGTTCCAGACGGAGATAAAGAGATAACGATCGATTGCAGCTTTTCCATGATTGATGCCATATCCCCTTAAAATGTGATATTGGGAAGGCTTTGGATGTTCCAAGCCAAAGCCATATGATCCCTCTATTATTTAACAATGAAAACCTCTACTAGAAAGGGGATGGCAGTGATTAGGGGGGATCAATTGGCAGTAAGGAGTTATTTGGCAATATCCCTGAAAGAAGCAAAAATGGGAGATACGGTGGCTTTGATAAATGCATAAATCTGGCCCAAGGACATTGAGCAGATGACTATTTGATCAAAATGAACGGTGGCTATAGGAAAGATGATACCACCCGCAACAAAAGAAAAATTGAAGGAACTTCTTGATGACCATGTGAATGTATTTTCATGGAGCACGTTTGACCTCATAGGAGTGCCCAAATAGTTGATAGTCCGCAGGCTGAATATTGAACCAGCTCAAAAGCCTATTAACCAGAAGAGAAGGTCGTTTTCCCCTAAGAGCCTAAGATATAAAGGAAGAAGTTTTGAACTTTCTTCGGGCGGAGGTCATCGAAAAGGTATTTTACCCGAAATGGTTGGAAAATCCCGTAATGTTCACAAGCACAATAATGCTTGGAAAATGTGCATAGATTACACGGATCTCAATAAAATTTTCCAAGGATAGCCACCCCCTACCTTCAATTGATGTGTTGGTCGAAGCCATAGCAGGGTACGCGCTACTTGCTTTCGTTGATGCATATAAGGGCTATCACCAAATACTCAGGTGAAGGAGGACAAGCAAAAAAACATAGTTCATCACTGGCGTTGGGACATTCCATTCTAAGAAAATGCCATTCAGCTTGAAGAATCCGGGGGAAACTTATCAAAGACTAGTCGACAGGCTTTTCAAAAACCAAATCGGCAGGAATATGGAAATATATGTAGATGATATGGTAGTCAAGAGCAAGGGCTACAACACATTCTCGCTAGATCTTGAAGAAACCTTCCACAGACTCCGAGAAGCAAACGTGAATTTGAATCCAACTAAGTGCATGATCGGAGTAGGGGTCAGAAAATTCCTAGGATTCATGGTCTCGGAAAGGGGGATCGATGTGAACCCAAAGAAATTTTAAGCTTGGATAAGCATGAAGCCCCCTCTAATGGTAAAGGACATCCAAAGACTCACAGAACCACTGGTTGTGCTTAGTTGATTCCTCTCTAAGGGTGTCGAGAAACACCTGTAATTTTTTGAAGTGCTTCAAAAGGCCAAAATATTTGAATGGACAAAAGAGTATTACCAAGCCTTCTAAGACTTAAAAGAACACTTAAGAAGCCTGCCTACCCTTATGAAACCTGACAAGGGGTAAGATTTGTACTTATACATCTCAGCATCCTCCTTAGCAATAAGTATAGTTTTGGTAAAGGAGAAGGAAAAAGCGCAGTACCCCATCTACTTTATAAAAGGGGCACTACATGGTGCGGAAACACAATATACTACCCTCAAAAAATTAATTTTGGACCTGGTTCATGTGGAAAGTAGGCTCTGGCTGTACTTCAAAAGCCACAAGATCATCCTGCAAACCAGCCACCCAATCAGGTAAGTGTTCCTCAAGCCGAAGGTCTCAGGATGAATGATGAAATAGGCGATCAAACTAGGTGAAAAGAACATCAAGTTTCGCCCAGGAACAGCTATTATGTGCCAAGCTTTAGCATATTTCATTGTGGGAACCACAGAACCGATTGAAGTTGATAATGAGAAAGAGCCTGAGGAAATGTGGCAGCTATTCGTCGATGGGTCATCACACTCGGGAAGAAGTGAGCTGGTATCCTACGCATAAATCCCGAGAAAAAAACAATTCATACTCGTTGTACTTTGACTTGAAGGTCACGAAAAATGAGGTGGAATATAAAGCACTGATCACAGGGCTCCGACTAGCCAAAGACTTGAGAGTTCGAAGCCTGGAAATTTTTAGTGGTTCCTAAATCCTGGTCCAGCAAGTTAAGGGGGAATATGAGGCTAGGGAAAAAATCCTCCACTGCTATTTGGAAGTGGTGAAGCCCCTCCTTGAGCACTTCCACCATTACACCTTGACACAAGTATCTCGATAAAGGAAGCACAAGGCCGACCCTTGAGCAAGATGGCTTCATCGGACTTGCAGTCCCAAGGGAACTTGATGGTGGAAACCCTGAGTAAATGAAGATTTGAGGAAGAATAAGAGTTATGATGGTGGAAGAAAACATATTTGTGGATAATGCCAATCATGGGCTACCTCCGAGATGGTACCTTTCCGGAGAATACCGTCGAAGTGAGGAAAATCAGGCTAAAGGCCCCCAAGTATGTGATCCACGAGGACGTGCTCTATC
>JAULKJ010269954.1:0-13370 GCA_032355405.1 Rubia balearica | reverse complement strand
TCATGACCACTTGGCAGAGAGGAGCGTATCACGCATCAATATCACTACGCCAAACAGGGATCTTCTACAACTGTAACACCAATTGATCCAACCACAATCTATGTTATCCAAACTGTAAAGACCTTGAAAAACACTGATCCGACGTATCCAAATTAATGGAAACCCAAAAATAAAAATCACAAATAAAATTACGAACACACGATCTGAACAAGCAGATCGAGAATAATACATCAACGTTAAAAACGAAATCGAGCTATTATCATGAACACAACGATCTAATTGATCAGGTCAAAGAACAATACTAATCTGTGGAGATAAATCTCGCACTTATTGAATAACAAAAACATAAATTAAAATAAACTGTTGTTCTCATCTTCCCTAATGGGAAGATAGGGGAAAATTGAAGATAGAGGCGCGACAAGTAGATGGAAGAGAGGGGAGGCGGCTAGGCTTTTGGAAAATGAGATTTAATTAGAATAATAGAAAGGTAAAAAGGTTTCATTGTAATATTAAAAATTTATTATGCAAGTGCAGTAGTTATAAGTTTATGACCCGAGTAATGCAACCCAAAAAAATTATTTTAAATTATTCCAATTTGCAATTCAAATCTTGATCTTTTCATAATTTATGGAAGACCGTCTTTCCACAATTTATGGAAAGCCGTCTTTCCACAATTTATCGAAAGACGGTCTTTCCACTTACCGAAAGATCGTCTTTTCACAATTTATCGAAAAACCATCTTTCCACAATTTATCGAAAGATCGTCTTCCCACAACTTACCGAAAGACCGTCTTTCCACAATTTATCGATCGAAAGACCGTCTTTCCACAATTTATCGAAATACTATTTTTTAAGAGACGGGCTCTTTTATAATTATATGTCAATAAAGTTATAATTAGATTGATACTAACCATTCACTTCGTCTTACGATCATTGAATTTATTCTCAAACACTAACCTCCTCCTCTTCTTCTTCTTTTTAAATAACGTGCCGACAAGTTTTTGAAACGGGGATATTTATTTTTTAAGTTTATTTATGTTCTTAATGGGTGGTATAGGGGAGTGGAAGGTGACGTGGAGATGTTCAACAGCATACTCCTACAATATGTGTGCGCATTTAAAGGCTGACAATGGATGAGTGAGTGCAAAGTTGTGAACCAACAAAAAAAGAAATTAGAGTAAAGTGTTAAAATAGGCCTACCTTTTGGTTGAAAATGTCAATATAACTCTGCAATCTCAGAAAGTGTCAAATTAACACTTGATTTGGCTAACTTATTAGTCAGGACTTATTTGGTCGGAATCTAGTAAAAAGATAATTTTGTCCTTGACTTAAAAAAATAAAAATATGAAAATTCACCCTTATTTCTTTGTTCCCCAGCCAGCGGTGGGTCCCCCCTTTCACTTTCTCAGCGGCGGCGAGACGCTGTTCAACACGAAGATCAACAAGAGCCTGAATAAGGCCGAGTTCCTCGCCCTCCTCCAGGAGTTCAAAACCGACTACAACCAGGCCCATTTTGTCCAAAACAAGGACTTTAAGCAGGTTGCTAACAAGATGTTGGGGCCTCTCCAACAGATCTTTGCGAGTTTCTCGATCGCTCATGCAGCGCCGAGTTTTCCGCTTCCTCCTCCACAAGGAGCTCGGCCGCCGCCTCAAGAAGGCCAACCCCGTTGTGGCGGAGAACTCCCCCATGTTGCGGGACAAGGCCCGATACGTAGGTTTCCTTAAAAACTTGTGGGATTTCAATCTGGCATTGGACCTGTGGTTCCTCACCAACTTATTCGGCTGACATGGAAGGAGCTTAAAGTGCACTTTCTCGCCTTGGACTTTGGCAGCTGCGAAGGGAAAAGAGCGGGGTTTGGGCAGGGGTGGCAGCGGTTGTGTGGTGAATTGGTGGAGGTGGGGGAGGTGGCAGGTTTAGGTTGGTGGAGTTGGGCGGAGGAGGGGGTATTTTCGTCATGTCCATCTTGGTCATGCCTGAATTCATTTGGTCAATGCCGGAATTGGGGAATTTGGATATATCATCACAATTCGACCAACCGTTAGGGTTAGATTGCCACATTTGATAATAATTTAGGGTTAGATTGACACTTTCTGAGATTGTAGGGTTATATTAACACTTTCACCAAAAAGTTAGGGTTAGAAATATATTTTACCCAGAAATTTATATGTGAGAGAATTGAGTAAGTGGGGGTAAGAGACTTGTAAAATTCCTACATATAGCAAGTGGTGAGGTTAAAATTTAGTTATGTGTATATTTCCATTTTTATTCATCCATTTGCCACATGTCATAACTTTACTGGCCATTCATCCCCATATATCCCCACATACAAAAAAATTGGTGAATCACTAACGCTTCCATTCCCTATAATTCCTTATAGCATTTCCAACATTGAGATTTTTCTTATTTTTAACTTTTATTCTATAGATTTTGATTAATATTATAATGTACGTAAATGAATTTGATTTATGGTATTTTTGAATTTTCATTTTCAATTCTACTATTATAAGTATAACTTCATGATAACGTGATTATCATATTGAAAAGGGTTTCATCTCTAAGAATCTCGTGATTGGTTGTGCCATACATATGAACATCAAGAACATTAATAAGAAAGTCATTCTTAAGATCAAACTGATGGAGATGCTACTTCTGCATAATGGCAATGGTAGGAGTAGTACGAACATTGGAAACTTTAACCACATTATTGAAAGTGTGATCAAAGTCAAATCCCAGTGTGTGAGAGAATCCCTGAGCTACAAGCCAAGCCTTGTATGGATTAATGCTACCATAATAACGATACTTCAACCAGAAAAAAATCCACTTGTACCTAACAATGTTCACATCAGATGGACGAGGCACCAAATCCCAAGTATGCTGATGACGAAGTGCATCTATCTCCACATCTATAACAGTAACTAAGACTGGATTACGAAGGGCGGAACGATAGTCACGACGCCCTTGGAGATGACGTAATGCTAGAACGATAAGAGGAAGAGATATGACTGAAAACTGTGGGATGCTAGAAGTGACTGGAATCACTTACTGCCACAAAAAAAGAACGTTGGAACGCCAAAAAATAGTTGCGGGAAAGGGTCTGCTGCTAGAGACCACTAGAAACAAAGAGCGCATGAAATAGAGGAGATATTCGGAGATGGAAAACGGAAACACAATCGAAAAAAGGGCCGTTCACTTAAAGGAAGTTGAAAATGGGAACTGAGAATCCTGGAAGAATAGTTACATAGAGAGAGGAGCCTCGATAAGGAAATCCGATTGGAAATTTGGCCAAAAATTTGCCAGAGATTGGTCAAAGTTGGCTTTAAAATATTAAATAAATATATTCAGTAATTGAGAAGGTGTACGATTTTGCTGCTATGATACATATAAAGTGTAAATCCCTTAATAATTAAGACTAATTTATTTAAGATAACAATAGAAATGACTAGGGTTACAAGAGTGACAAACCTTGGGATTTTTGCATTTCTAACCATAATTTTAGGCTGAAATATGACCATGCAAAAAGAGGAAGTGCCAAAATAACTCTAAATTTATGACATAATGTGTAGTCATAAACCTTTGACCTATTTCTAACATTGACTAAAGGAATTGGGCACTGACCGAATCTGAAATGATGAAAATATCCCTTACTCTTAAGTTGAATTGTTGTTCCCTGTTTTACCCCCTTTTTTTTTCTGGAAACCGCCACCCCATACCCCCTACCCTACCACCAAACCACTGCCCTCTGCCCGCCTAGTCGCTGATGCTCCATCGCCAAAAACCCTCTGCTGCAGGTTTCCACTGCCCCACCCGCCCTTCCAAGCCACCACCCACCCTTTCCATTACACTGTGACCCAAGATTACTGATTCATGAAAAAAACTACACATGTTCAAGCTAATTTACTAAGAAAAATAAACAAAATGAATCACATAATACCACAAAATATCATGGCTTTGTTCAAGGCTTTTGTGATTTCAAGAGATTTTGAGAGCTCTTCGAAACACCGGGACAGTGGACAACCACGTTTCTGGAGAATAGACCAGGTGAAGAAGTGGTCTTTGTCTCGGCAGAGCGATTTTCATCGGAGACTCGAAGCGGATAGATTCGACAAGCTGCCACTGACCCGGCGGTGGCATGGTGGCATGGAAATACTAAAGTTGACTAATGTTCACAGACTCGGCAGTGGCATGGTGGCGCGGAAATAATAAATTTGACAAAGGCTACAGACCTAGCGGTGGCGTGTGTCTACAGACCCAGGTGGCTTAAGAGAATAAAATTTCAGTCTGTTCTCAAAACGGTGGAGCTCGAGAGAAGAAAAGTTCAGAATACAAAAATGGAAAATAAGAAGAAGGAAGAAGAATAAAAGGGAAGATGAAGAGGAGTTTTCAGTCTTTTCCAGCTTTTTACATTTTTTTAATTAAAGGGTAACATGGTCATTTATCCAATTCATCCATAGTTCTCATTGACAATCGAAGTCAATGGTGCTCAGAGTTAGATTGGTTATTTTGGCAATTTTTGTAGGGTTAGATTGGCCCCTTCAGTCTAAAGTTTGGCTAATTTTAGCACTTGACTCTAAACCCTAGCAATATTATAGCCCCACTCATCTATTTTAACAATAATGATCAAAAATTTTATTGGATCCACATGTATTATAAATTTTATATTTTGTTTTGAGTGGACAACGATGGCCTCCGAAAGAGATTCTTCAAATAGAACCTCTATTTATTATTCCCAAAAGAAATTTGAGCCACGTTTAACTTTTTTCTTTTTTTTAAAACAAATAATAGGGTCTTTCTCTTTAAGATATAAAAATGGTTTACAATTTTGGTGATAAACTAGTACTGCTTCTAGTCTATCTTCTATTACAATTGATGCACTAATAAACTATTGAGAAACTATAACTAAAATGAGAAAAAACATAACTATTACAAGGTGGGAATAATTCCCACATGATTGTCCATCAATATAAAGTGTAGAAAAAAGTGTATTTATTCCCCTCTTTGGTTTGTGCACGTGTACCCTCCGATTTTTCAAAAGTGCATTGTACTCCTGATGTCATCTGAAAAATTAGTCAACTTTAATCATTTTCATATTTAAAGGAAATGACCATTTTCCCTTTCAAAATAAAAACCTTCATGTTCATTTCTCAACCCAATCCATAAACTGTCGTCGTTTCTCTCATCTTAATCCTCATCTTCATCTCATTTTTTGGTAAATTTGTTCGTTGCCTTCTCAGCATTCTTGTCGTAGCTAGTGAAGTTTTGGTCGTCGAGGGGGTCTCCTATTGGTGGGAACGCCAGTTGGTCTCCTTGAACGTTGGTTCGATGGGATTACCGTGATGGGAACGCAGGTTTTCCAAATCTCAAATCTCCAATCGATGGGAACCCCAGGATGGGGGCTGCAAATTTGGAGGGGAAATTGTTGGAGCCAATTGAAGGGACTTTAAAAAAGTTGGGTTCGGCGGCAGCGAATTTGGCGGTGAAGGAATTGAGGTGGTGATGATGCGTAGGCGGTTCGTTTGTACTTCCGTCCAGTTGAGATGGGCATGCTGCCTCAATCTGTTTTATTTGTAGAAGAAACTCAACTACTTTCTGGTTCGTGAAACAGAGAAGAAAGCAAACAGTGGTTTACTACTTTGTGGTTTAAAATACATTATTGATAATTGGTACTGATGATATCGCACGGCATTTTAGAATTGTAGTTTTCTTCATAAGGATTCTCTTTGTTGAAGAATCGAATTCTACTTTTTTCCTGTTTGTTCCAATTTTTGTTATTGTGTTGAGGAATTTACTCATAAATTTAGTTTTCTATTTAATGCACATGAAAATGAAACGAGAAATGAGAAGAAGATGTAAGCGGCATGGCGACGGGCCAGCAGTGGCGAAATGGCGGAGGAGCAACGACAAACATGACTAATATTGATGTTGATGAAGGGTGGGTCCCACTTCAATGGAGGGTAAACTGATCCTCAACTTTTTTTTAAAATCAAGTGAAAGTTATTTTGGTAATTTAATATTGGTCAATGCTGGAAAATAAAAGGCCAATGTCAAATTCATGTAGGAGGGGTGTGGATTTTTAAGTCACAGCTAATACAGGGATACATATGCAATTTTAAAAAACTGAAAGGTATAAATGCACTAATGAAGGAACTGAGTGACATGAATCCATTTTACCCTAAAGTGTAAATTGACTTGTATCAAACCAATTCTTACATTAGAGATATTATTAGCTTATAAGTCATAAGGTTTGAGAAATTGGTTAAACTCTTTCCATGACGACAATTGAAAATTAAACTTCGTTTCATTTGATTATTTTGACAGCCTAATTTAATTTTGATTTTAGTTGATGATTTGAATTTACAAAGTAAATTTTATAAATGATTGTTAATTATACATAGGTTTTATTTTTCAATTTATATCTAACTGAAAATAATACGTAAATAATAAAAAATCTACTTTAACCACTATGAAGTATACAAATATTTACAGTGACTCCGAAAATAGTATAATTATTCATATCTTTTCTCAATATTTGTAACCGATACTATTCCTGTGCCCGAGACAGTAGGTAAAGGGAAACCTAAAAGAAATAATTATTTAACACAATTGACAAGATGATGTTAAGATCATCTTCAAGAAGCTCTAAATCCTCTGAAATATGATAGGAGCAAATTTAAATCTAAAACTTTTGGTTTGGAACATAAGGGGTATGGAAACATCAATGACAAGACTCATGAATTTAGTCATATTACACTGCTTCGATTTGTTATGTATCATTGAGCCAATGCATTGCTACTCTAAATGTTTTGAATACATGACCAAACTATCTTTTAATCACTGTATGTCTGCTAATAGTGGTAAAATATGGTTAATGTGGAAAGATACTTCTCATGTATCAATGATTTCTGATCATGAACAATTTCTATTTGTTAAGATTCAGAGTCCACAGCTAAACATTGCAATGGAAGCAATTTTTATCTATGGACTTAGAAACAGACTTGGTACGAAAAAAATTATGGTCTGACCTTTTGTCCTTAAACACTTCAATGCTATTTTTATTGGTGATTTTCATGTAATCTGTTCCAGCTCTGAATATAAAGGTTCTCCAGTCCCAAAACTAGGCAGCATTAATGATTTTAATCGATTTATTAATCTAAAGAACTTAGGGAGATTAATATTGTTGGTAATCTCCTGACTTGGACTAATTCTAGGTTAAGGAATCCTACATCCAAGAGATTGGATAGAGGATTGTGTACAGAATCTTGGATAAATGCATATCCCTCTTCCTCAATTCAAACTTTAAATAGGGCTACATCTGATCACTGCCCCTCTTTCTTCAAATAGGTTCTAACAATCCAAATAACCCTAGACCATTTAGATTCATTAATGCATGGTTTGGAAGGATAGAATTTCTGGATTTAGTCAACGAAAATTGGACTGAATATTTGCCCCAAACAGGAATGATTGGTTTTTATTTAAAATTGATCAGACTTAAGAAGAAATTAAAAATATGGAATAAAATTGTTTTTGGTAACATAGATAATAATGTCACAATAGCTGAAAATACTCTATATGCTAAGGAAATAAACCATAAGAATAATAGGACTATAGAGTCTCTAATTGAACTTAACAAAGCAAGGGCAAAATTGATAAAGGCACTAAATGAAAAAAGGAAATTCTGGAAACAAAAATCAAAAGTTAATTGGTTGCTAAAAGGAGATGATAATACTGCTTTTTTTCATAACACATTTAAAGAAAAGAGATCTAGAATTCAGATCACTAAGATTAGGAATGCCAGGGTGTTTGGATTGAAGATATTGGCTTAATAGGGAAAGAAGTTGTGGAGTATTACACTTCCCTTATGTCTGAGGAAACCACATCATCATCAACAGTTTTTCAAAACCATTTTTTGAGCCAAATCCCATGCTTAATTTCTGAAGAGGATAATCTTTATTTAATGAATACTGTAACTGAACAGGAATTAAAAACGATGGTTTTAAACCTTAATAAAAATAGTAGTCCATGTCCAGATGGCTTTACAGTTAAGTTTTTCATTAGGGCATGTGATATAATTGCAGAAGATTTGATTACTGATGCAAATGACTTTTTAACAAATTTGCAAATCCCTAATGGGATTAGTAGCACTTGGATAACAATAATCCCAAAAAAACATATTACAATCACTTTTGATGACTACATGCCTATTTCTCTCTCTGATGTAACAAACAAGATTTTCTCTAAAGTCTTGACTGATGGAATCCAACCCTTTTTGGATAAACTAATCTCACCACAGCAATCTGCATTTTTTGAAAGGAAGGGATATTGCTGATAATGTGATTTTCATGCAGGAAATGACTAGATTTTTGAACAAAACTAAATCACCTAACTGTATGATAAAATTGGACCAAACAAAGGCTTATGATAGAGTTAATTGGTCTTTCCTTAATTCAATCTTACTTAATTTTGGTTTCCATGCTTCCTTTACTGCTGCTATTATGAAAAATATCTCTCAAGCTGTCTTTTCAGTTTTAGTTAATGGTAAACCATGTGGTTTTTTCAAGCCAGCAAGAGGTATCAAATAAGGTGACCCCCTCTCTCATTTTCTTTTCAATTTATTCAGTGAATCTTTCACAAGGAGTTTAGCTTTTGTTTTTCAGAATAATAAGATTTCATATTTTCATTTTCCATATAATGCTTTGAAGGTTTCACACCTCAGTTATGTTGATGACACTGTCATTTTCTTTAAAGGAACCAAAATGAGTGTTATTAGAATTAAAGCTTTTCTACAGGTTTTTGAGGAAACTTCTGGCCAGAAAATCAACTATAACAAATTTGATTTTTTATATCCGTAAACATGCTTCAAACCAGAAAGTTAACCAGGTTAAGAAAATTCTTAGGATGAATCATGGTAAAATGCCATTTAAATATCTAGGCTGTCTCATTTTCAAAAAAAAGAGAGAGTTAAAAACTCTCATTTTCAGCCACTTCTGGAGATGATAGAGTTAGGTTATCAAACTGGAAAAATAAGTGGCTAACTATGGGGGGTAAGAGGATTTTAATAAATAGCTGTATTTATTCTCTGCCACAGCACATATGAAATGTTTTGAAACCTACTAAATATGTGGTCAGACAGATTGAAAAGAAAATGGCTAATTTTTTTCTGGGGGGATTTAGAGTCTAGACCTAAAAAATACTGGAAAAAATGGGAGTCTTTATGCTATCCAGCCATGCAAAATGGAGTTGGTTTCAGATCAATAAAGAAAATTTTACAGGCCTCATCTTTAAAATTGTGGTGAAAATGTCAACTTAGTCAAACTCTGTGGTCAAGATTTATTTGGTCTTTAGCTCCTACTAATAGAAAATCACATAATTGGGCTAGGATTGTGTCAGTTAACCAGTTGGTTACTGTGATTATCCATGGTAATGGGAAATGCTCGTTTTGGCATTCTAATTGGATAGGAGATGGTGCTATCATTGACATAACTGGGCAAGTGGTTTAAGGAATACATGAAACATGCTCTGTGGAAGATTTCATTGAAAATAAACAACTTTTTATGCATTACTAACTCATTTTCTTTCACAGGAATTGATAACTTTTTTGCAAGAAGCACTTGTAGTTCATCAAAGAATGGATAGGATGGTTTGGAAACCAAGTTTTTCAGGTAATTTGAATTTCAAATCAGCATACAGAATCTGTGCCTCAACTTCAGGTAATCTAAGGTCCCTAAAAAATATTTGGAATCACATAATTCCTCTGAAAATTTCTATCTTTATGTGGAGACTACTCAATGTTGTGCTTCCTTTTGATGATGTCCTTATAACTTTTGGTTTTCAACTTGTATCAAAATGCATTGATTGTGACAATACTGATTCTATCCATCATTTTTTCAATCAATGTAGTTTTGCTCAAAAAGCTTGGACTGAAATCAGTAGCATATACTTATTGACTGTTCTCAATGTGGCATACTTATGGGGTAGATTAAGCTCTATGTGGAACCTAACTGCTCACTCTAAATTGCATAGCTATATAATTATCATGATCCCATCATATACCTTCTGGAATTTATGGAAAGTTAGGAATAATTGGATTTTTAATGGAGTTCAAATGTCATGTAGGGCAGTAGTTAAGGCAATTACAGAAGATGTATATAATATGTTACTTGCTAAACCATGCTTTATTTCACCCAACTCTGAGATGAGACCTTATGCCCCTGGTATAATCCCACCTTTAAAACCTCCACCCAAACTAAATTTCTACACGATTAAATGGGAGAAACCACCAATGGACACTCTAAAGGTAAATGTTGATGATGTTTGGATGGATGGAAAGGCAGGTTTAGGATTTATAGTGAGAGATCATCTTGGTGATTTCATTTATACAGCTTCTTTCTTCACAGATGCAGGTTCACCCCTTCATGCTGAACTACTTGGCATTGAAAAGGATTTAAATTTCATAAAAAATCTGAACCAAAATGCATTTTTAGAAACGGATTGCATTACTGCTGTTAATATCATCACATCTCCTACTTCTGCTAATTGGAGGTTGTTCTCTAAAGCTGACCACATTTGTAGACTTAAGGAACACATTCAAATATCATATATCCCTAGAGAGGCTAACAAGGTTGCAGATGTTATTGCAAATGAGGCTTTTATGAGGAATGAGGATAAAATCCTTGTCAAAAGGGATTTATCTAGGAAAGCAAAGGGTTTCTTAATGCTTGATAAAAATGAAACACCATATCTAAGGATTAATTTGCCTCTTTCCTTGGATGGATACTGCTAATATAGGCCCAACTTTTGCAGACTTGGCATGCCTAGAAGGGTGTTCCTAAAGGTTGCAGGATAATCAACTCATATCACTTGGAAGAATCCTCAAAACACAGTTCTCAAATGCATCTACATTCTGTGCTAAACTCCTACTGCACTTTCCATTTTGCCGGTTTATACATATCATGTTTTGATGCAACTCCTGCTGATGTTGTTATACCGAAACACTGCAAAGGAATGGAGACTAAGCACTCTCTACTCCTCACAACAGCAATCACAACAGTTATACTTTTGATCAAGCCATCAAAACATCGAATCTCCCTCTGTAACATGATAGATTATCACTTAAACATTTTTGTTTACTCTGATAATCTAATCCTTTATATTTTATCATATAGATCCTTACTTACAAACTCAATTATGAAGTACACGTCCGGCCAAAATACGTCGACACGAGGGTGTGGAGGCGATACATTTGGAGCACTAGTACTACATAAAATACAGACATATTTGATGGAACATTTTATTTTATATTACAGGTATAGGGATACCTATTAACTCCCTAAAAATTTTAAAAAAAGAAGTTTGTTAATCATTTTTAAAAATTTAGTTCAAACTTTCGTTTTCTACAACTTACGATTAGCAAATATATACATTAATTAATATGTTATGAGTGTTTGTTAATCATTTTAATAAATTTGTTAAAACTTACATTTCCTGTACGATAATAATAGTAGAAACTACAACCAGCAGAGTATAAATTAGTTAATATTTTTAGTCTGTTTGTTAATCGTTTAAGGACTTTGTTATGCAAGATGATAATAGAAATTAATGCTAGTAAATGCATAAATTAGTTTATATGTTTAAAAGATTTGTTTATTGTGTCTTAAGAATTTAGTTTAGACAATTATTTTGTAATAGTAATTATAGAGCTTACACATAGCAAATGTACAATTAATTCATATGTTTATAATGTTTGTTAATCGTTTGATGATTTTATTTTAGACTTTCTTCTACAAAAGTTACAATCATTAAATATATATTACTTCATTTATGTAGATAGTTTGTTAATCGTTTTAAGGATTTAGTACAAACTTTCCTTTTCCTACAAAATTTACAACAATTAAAGATATATTACTTCATGAATAGATGGTTTGTTAATTTTTTGAAGGACTTTGTTCAAATTTTCTTTTCCTGCAAAACTTACAATCAATAAAGATATATTAGTTCATGTGTTTAGAATGTTCGCTAATAGTTTTAAAGACTTAGTTTAAACTATTATTTTCTACAAGACTTATATACTAATAAGTTCATGTGTCTATATAGTTTGTTAAACATTGTAAGGATTTAGTTCTAACTTGCATTTCCTGCAAAATTTACAACTATGAAAGATATATTAGTTCGCGTGTTTAGAATATTTGTTTATATTTTTAAAGATTTAGTTCAAACTTTCATTTTTCACACAACTTATAGCTAGCATTGGTATCCGATCAGTTCATGTGTTTAGAATGTTTGTTACTCCCTCTGTCCCTCTTTTAGTGTCATACTTTCTCTTTTGTCACTATTCAATAATGATTTTATGATTTTAATATCTTAAATTATGTTTAAAAATAAATTATGAAAATTAAATATTCAAAAAATATGCCGAAGCAGTATCTCAGGTGATATTTTTCACATTTATAAATTTATATATTTTTACAATACAAAAAATATCAAATTTATTCGATGAATAGTGATGTAAGACACTAAAAAGGGGACGGAGGGAGTAGTTATTTTAAGAACTTAGTTCAAATTAATTCTAGTCACACATTTGTGACTACTGCTAAAAAGTCTATTAAATAAATAACAAACTAAAACCTTAAAACTGCAATCTAATCACTTGAAATTATGAACTAAAAAATCACGCCAGCCACACAGTTTCATTATTTATGGAAAAATAAATTTAATACTAATGAACTAATGTTTAAAATATGCAATATAATCCATTAAAACTATAAATGATAAATTTCATAAGAACCGCATAATTTTGTCCACTATGAAAAAATCCTTTAAATAATACATACTAATACACTGCAATTTAATCATTTAAACTTATGAACTAAAATTCATGTCAGTCACACAATTTCATTTTTTTATTATTGAAAAGCCTGTTTGAAATTAATGAACTAATATCCAAAAACTTTGATCTAATACTTAGAGTTGTAAACTAATTATTTATATTACTAATAAATATTTAATAATTATAAATTAATTCCTTAAAATTGTAATCTAATCATTTAAAATTATGAACTAAAGTATGAAAGACATGAACTATCAAATTAAATAAATGATCTCAAAAATAATTAATCAAGTGCCAAAATAAAAATCTAAATTTCTATAAATAATAATTATATTTTAAATTACTGAAAAAAACATTTAGATATCTTTTACAAAAAATAATTCTATTTCAAACAAAAAATTAAATTTCTAAACGACAAAGGATGAAATGAAAAAAATTAACAAAACGGAAAAATATGTGTAGAGACTACAAAGAACAAAAGTTATGGGCAAAATCTCATAAAAGACTGTGAAATCGGGAATTAACTTGGTTTCAAGTTGATGTTTTTCA
>JAULKJ010269843.1:0-13372 GCA_032355405.1 Rubia balearica | reverse complement strand
TTATGAACTTCCATTAGACGAGATAAAGTATGTACAATTAAAATAATTTTGATACCTTGAAATCTCTTAGTTGTCAGCTGTATGGTTGGGTTTGATTCCTCCAGTCATGGGGTACAAGGTGAGAACATCATCCTTACTAGGAAAGATGAGGGTGAGATCGTTGTGTTCAAATGAAACAAATTAATGAGTTATAAATCCAGGACGCGGATAGTAGAGGTACTAGAATTATAAATTGTGGCTTACACTCTAAGTTAGGACACCAAATTGATGTTAGCTTGACATGTCATTATTTTTTGAATAATATTCTTGACACGACTATTGATTTCATTCTCCATAAAATCCTTGACCAGGCCTTCCATGTTCGATGTACAGAATTGGATGCGCCCCAAGTTAGTGTCGAACAATTTATTCCATAGGTGCCTAGTAGAATAAGAACAAATAATGATTATAAGTAAAATGACACAAAATTAAAGAAAATGTAAAAAGGCAAAACTTACCCCATCCATATATCCATCTATCACTTAGAGATCTAGGTTATTAAATGGAAATTCCAAAATTTTCTCCCAAACTCCAATATATGATCTATGTCCAGTCCACATATATGAGCTATAGCAAACGCTGATGGCCGAAATTGGACTAAATACGTAACCTTGCTGCTCTTTTTCATTTCCTTCTCAACCTCGTTGACTTATTTGATAAAACCCTTCATCATTGCATAGTCCTTCAACGGGAGCTTGTTGACAATCGACATGTCCAACGTATAACGAATGTTACCAAATTTCCTTTATAAAGGAGGACTTTATATTGAATATGATATAGGTAGCCTGATACGGTAATATAGAAGAAAAAATATATTTTTTATTGACTTTTAAATTTTTATGCAATAAGAGAATCATAATAGGTTATGTTATTTCATATGAAATTACCTCGTCATCGCTGTCATCAAAGATTTTCATATCGTCATCGGTGGATTACTTTCTTGCCACATTTTTTTGCCTCATCACTTGGGGGGGGGTTCATCTTCGTCGCTGATCCAAGCGAACGGCTAGTCAACGAATCTTCCAATGCCTATCCGATATCGTTGAATTGTTGGTTAGCAAATGAAAACCCACATTATCATTGAAGACTGGCTCGCAAAATCGGACTTTAGCTACTCCACTCGGTGAAGTTCGTCGACAGCATGATTTTTGTTGCTAGTTTTTCACTACCATCACCTTGTCCCCATCAATGTTCTTAATGAACAAGCTCGCCCTCTCTTCATTCTGTCCATTTAAGAACGCAAAATCTAAGTATAGGTACAGAAATCCTAAGTGCAAGTAATTTCAGTGGTTAATTTACTATACAATCCTTATGACCTGCATTTAGGAGTTTTTGTCATGCATTTAGGATATTATTCTTAAATCTATAAATTTAGTCCTGAAAACTTTCTAGGGAGAGCTAAAATGCTCCCCATAACCTCGATAAATATTATAAACTACCCCAAACATATATAATGGTAATCCAAAACCAAACGGCTGCAATGGGTAAGCTAATCAAGACTGCTTTGTCCCTAAATGTATTATTTTTCCACACTTTCTATACACCACAAAAGTACAATGAAGGAGCAAGTTTCAAATTGTTACATTTACAAGATCGAAAATTGCAGATATAAAAGAGTATTTACTCAGAAATCCTTATGAGAAGTAAAAGTTAGTAATTGCATTGTCGTAGGCATAGCCTAATCCCATTAATGAAATCAATAATGTGAAATCTTTTGAAACACATACTAGTTTTGTTACCACATAAAAAAGGAATTAATAGCTAGGGAGAGCTAAACACAAATGACATGGGATGATAAATTAAATTGAGATGGTTGGATTAGCCGATTTGGTATGCATACTCCAGATATTCAGGATGTTTGTCCAGTACTGAGAGCTCATCTTCATCGGTTATCCCCAGTCCAGTACTGATTCTGTAATGTCAGCCAATTCCATTTTATAATCAGGGTCGTCCAACTGGAAAATCGCAAAGGCCTAGCTACACTATGTTTCCAAATGTATTCTCAGGCCTACCTAATTGCAACCTTGTATGTTTGATTTTGGATTAGCATTACTATGTTAGGGTAAGTTGATAATGCTAATCAATATTATGGGGGATATTTAATGAATTAGAAATTGGTTAGGACTAACATTATATAGTTAGAATCAAATCCTAAATGCAAGTCCAAAACTCCTAAATGCAATTCATAAGGGTAATATAGTAAATTAATCATTAAAATTACCTGCACTTAGAATTTTTGTGCCTATAAATAGATTTTCCCTTTAAGAAAAACATAAATCGTGACTATGGTCAATAAACTGAAGATATAACCCTTTAAGTATCTGAAAGAGAAACAAAAGTAAGCATTAGGGTTTTAGCTCCTCATATTCCTCTCCGTCGCTGGAATCATCTCCCAACCTGCTTGGACCGGTGACTAGATCGACCAAGGCCTTCTCAATGAAGAACTTTGGATCATCGAGCCCAATGGGGATATGAACTGTGCCTAGGGCTACGATCTCCTTGACCAGCTGGTCAAGGTATGAAACCATTGCTTTGATCACCGGCTGCTCCTTAAGGGCTTTCTTGCCTCCATAGCCATGGTTGAGGAGCTTCTGCCGCACTTGCTCCTTGCAAGATGTGGTATTGCAATAGATGCCGGAAAATTAGTCTGCGTCTCCCTATACTGATGTGGGTGATCCTTATTCTCTGTTGCCATTATCAGTACGTCTTCACCGGGTTCCAGTATTAGTGCGCCCTTTTCTTCATCATTCATCCTTATTTATATTCATTAGATTTTGTTAATTACAACAACAATACATAAAATTCGAAGAATGTAATATGAGTAATATGCAATTTGTACTTATAATGTCTAAGGCAATGGTCTGCACTTCTGGAGTAGTGTACTCTCTGTATTCCCCCTTGTTGGACTCTAGGTATACTAGAGATCTATTAGGCTTGAACTTTTTTGCTCTCAAGTGTTGTTCGACCTCCTCCTCAGTGTATCCCTTATTCAATAACTTCTTTCTCTCAGATTCTCTCTGCTCCTCAATAAGTTTCACCTTTCCTGGTTGCCTCTCCTGCCAAGGTGGTGGGAGTATTTCTTCTGCTTTGATTGGGTGCTTTCCGTCACCCGTATTTTTTATACAAGCATAGGTTACGTTAGCGATGAGCACTCGCAATTTAAAACAAGTAATTCTAACCATCTATAATAATGTTGAAGAATTGAAACTTACACCGAATTCCTCAGTCCACCTCATTAACTCGAATTTCATCCACTCCTCTTCCTCCAATCACTCATAGTGATCCCAGGGTTTAACTTTTGATGTATTTGTTCCCTCATCTACTACATGTATGTACTTGTTAGGTATCTTCATCTTCCAATTTTGCTAGGCATCGTATGCCCTTTTAAACACACCCATCCTCAGCCTAGACCATTGAGAAGGGTCAACTTGGTTTAGAATTTAAATCTTTCCTGCAATGAAACATTTTCACGGAAATAAAATTATCTACGTGTTGAATGAACTTATGTAACGTATGAAACATAGAGAAATTTATGAAACCAAAATATCTTTCCAAGTTTCCTCCTTCACGTCTGTGGGGATTTCGTACAAATGCTTCACCAAATTTGATGCGGAGATGGAAGTCATAATCTTTGTAGGCAACAAAAGAAATTCAATTTTTTATGCAAACCATGTCTTCGGTGTTGAACTTTACCGGTACGGAATCTTTTCCTTTGCAACTATCACAGATTGATATGTGGCAGATCCACACAGCTTACCCCAAGAGGCAATTTGAAACTTCTCTAATCCCTCTCCCCCGAGTCCCGTGGCCTTTGAAACTTCATTGTGGCCAACTTTTCTTTTGGGGCCTTCTCGCCCGGGGTCGGCCACTGCCGTGGTAGCATCTACGGGATCAGACATAGTACTTTGTTCCTCGAATTTTACGTGGAGGGGAACAATTGGCGATGTAGTTTCCTTATCCGTATTTTTTTTTTTGTTGAGGTTCACTCTTCTTCCTCTTAGTGTTAGCTTTCTTTGATTTTAGCGGCATCTACAAGAGCAATAAAACAATGCAAACAATTAAAATTGGTAAGAGCAGCGCAAGAATCAACTACGAACTTATTGAATTTCTGTAATTAGCATACCAAAAATATGTTATCATGCATCTAAACCACTACGTTTACGTTGCCTAAAAACATATTCGTGGACCACAAACAAACAACGATCTTACACTGCTCAACCCAAATCAATGAATAACGCACGCAACGGTCAATCAGATCAAATGATCACATCCCGTACTATACTAAATCCAAGTATATACATCCTTTAGTTACCATATCAAAAAACACAAGAAGTTCCTCACATGCAAACCAATTTCAACCCAAACCCATATCTAACACACAAAATTACAATATTATATGTCATATAGAACCCTATTGAAAAAAATTAGAAACCAAAGAGTGAATTTTATTCTATGAGGCATTTCATCGAACACATTGCGTGCATTGTAATTTTGGTGAGTTCTAACAACAAATGAGTATGAAAGCATAAACAAATGTTAGTTTAGGTAACATACCTTAGATGGATACAATGATTTGATGGGTTTTAAGGTGTTTTGTACGAATTCTTCCAACTCAGTTTATGGAGATTGTGCGAAATCCCAGCGGGGAGGTTTCTTGATTATTATATAGAATAAGGAATTGGAAACATTTTGGGAGACATAAGAAGTGAAAATATCGTTGGTTTATGTAGGATTAATGGATCATATAAACATGGGTTGAATGGAAGAAGATGGAGTGTTTCATAGGCAATTCAAAATTCTGTTTATAAACCCGATCGGCACAAGTATGGATGATGTGAGTGTTGTTCAAAATAGCAAGATAGGTATATTTTACATACATATGAAACACCAGTATTGGTACCAGTGACTTTGGTGCTGATATCGCTTCCTATATATCCCCAACGCAAGGTATTGGATGTAAAAACTTGGTGTGCTTGAGCGGCAAAGATGAACTTGTCTTCCTCGTATCCCACTTGATCCAAGTCCACCGTGAAACCCATCGGTTTCTCTAAACAAACCCTTACTCCATTTTCCACCGACCTGCAACATAATCCAACTCACAAATTCCTTAATCACCCTACAAAAGGGCATCACTGCAACAATAGGATCACTACTGTAGGATAGGGTCAATAGCACCGGTATTTTCCCGCAATTGCACAATTACAATCTCCCCCCCAAAATATCAGTACATAAGTATAATGGTGTACTTGGTCGTTACAAAGGCACCAACAGGAGAATACCGGTGTATAAATTATTATGCACCGGTATATTGAACCTGTGCTAGGAATATGAAAACAAAGTTTAACATGAGGAACCGCAAAATTTTATACCGGTTTAGACAGTAATTACCCGTGTAGTTATGTTTCAAATGCTAGAGGGGCACATCCACAATCGCACTGGTACGGTTAAGAATATCGATGTATACTAGAATTGTACATTTGCACCGGCATTGGGATGAGTACTGGTATATAGTTGTAAAATTCACTTGCACCAGTATAATGATGAAAAAAGATACACCGACATATTACAATTGCATCGAGTTTTTTTACATCGGTAATTTATTTAAATTCCCGGTTATATTTGAATTTGAGGTTACACCAGCATTAAAATATTCAATTTGTGGTTCATATTTTCTTACACAGTATTGTGTAATTATACCGGTGTAACTTTGTATTATTTTTTGCAACGACCTATTTGATTCCTGGTGGGCCTTCAAGGATCATTTTCAGGGCATTTACAGCCAGAAAAAGTGAATCGAGGATACTATTAATTGAACCCAACAAATTGTAAGCAACTGTAATTGTATGAAAATATTGATCATGGAAGTCATGAATTAATATTAATGTCTAAGAACCCTGCATGCACATAAATCTAAAATACCACACAATTTTTCTAAGAATTGGACCTTAAACCGACCACTCAAACTCAATATTTTTAAGCACACAAATTCAATAGTCAACCTATGATGTTGTTCTTGTCATCCAGCAGTTGCAACGAAATATTTGCCCGTTGCTGGTACTCATTGATCCACGCCCCGCACCATCTCTCTACCACGGCTTGAATTTCATAAATATGGTATGACCCTGGGCCCACTTGGAAGATCTGTGATATTTAAAGTTATAATGTTAGTCTACAATTTTGTCTATGATATTTACAGTTATAATGCTAGTAATTAAGAATTATTGTATTTGTTACAAGTGATTTTTACCTCAAGGATATTGTTTGACGTTGCGTGAAGAACCAATTATTCCATGAACAGCATGACGGAGTACCCCACATTTCCATGAACTAAGCTAAGTTCGATACTGCATGGAAATGGCACAATTTGTCACAATTTTTTTAATCAAATAATGTTTAAGAAATTGATTTGTAGGATTTAATTACTTACCTTTATGTTCTTGATACTCCATGTGTAGTCGGGACTTGGTTCTGTCTTCCTCTTTTCCCTTTGGTACATGCAAGCATGCCTGTCATGCAAGTAAATTACAATGTCAAGTTCTTTGAGGAAATTAGAGTAATATATTATCAAATCTATTGATTGTAATACTTGGAAATCACCCTATTCTCAATCACGTTGGTTGGTTTGATACCCCTCGTTAGTGCGCCCAATGTAAAAACCTCATCCTTGCTCGGATGAATAATGATGAGGTACCAATGATCGCTGTGGGAAAAAAAACAAATTAAGCAATGAAATGGGAGAGGTTAGAAATGTAATTAGTAAACCCGGGAAAAAGCCTTACATTCTGAGGAAGGGCACAATGTAGAACTCAGCGTCTGTTATAGCCATTGTGTTCCAGATATTTTTGAAATGTTTTTCGACCTCTTTGTTGATGTCGGTCGATTTTTTTGTGCTTGAAGGGAAAAATTGGATGTGGCCAGCATGTGATTCGTACCCTTTCTCCCTGAGGTGCCTGTTATAGTAACGACAATTAACGAATTCAATCTTTACTGATTAAAAATACTAGTAAATATTTAAGATAGGGAACTAACCCCATCCACACATCCATTTGTGCATTATCGATCCAAATCATCGAGTTGCAATTTCTGAGCTTGTTGCCAAACTCGACCAGTACATCTATGCCCACTCCATTCCTCCACTTGACTGCAAAGGTTGATGGACGGAAAACCAGGAAGAACATGGAGTCATTATTCTTTATCATTTCCATGACAGCCGCATTGCAATCGACGACGAATCTCTCCATCAGTGGGAAATCCTTCAAGTTTTACCTGTTGTGAATCTGGTAACGGACAAGTAACGAGAAATGCAGTTACAAGTCAGTGATATTTCTAAAGTTAGGGCTTGAAAATCAATTGGGTGTGGTATAGTAAAACACCTGTTTTGGTTGCTTCTGGCCAAATTTCACTCTTGATGATGGCCTAAAATTAGTGCTCGAGTGGGATCGCCTACCAAAAAATGTACCCACCACACCCTGTTCCAATAATTCATTATTACTATTTTTAGGCAGCAGCAGGTGTGATTATATTTTTTATGAAAATGATATTTAAATTTAGCTCATCATCGATGAGAATATGAATCTCCACATCGTGATTGCCCAATTCATTTTAGTCATATTCCAGATCTTTCTCACTAGGTTGCTTGTCTCCCTTGCCTATAAAAGAGATGGACCAATCAACCACACTATACAGTGCCTCCTCAACGTTGTCGAATTGGTACACTTCTAAAAGCAATCTATCCCTAGGATGGTAGATTAGCTCGCAAACTATAACACGAGCTACACCTCCTTACTGGTTGTGCTGAAGACGAGGGATTTGTCGCAACCCATGTGCTGCTTACCGATAACATCTTTGACGTAGTAAGTAACATTTTCTCCATCCTGCAAGTTAGATTGTTGTAGAAAATATTTACTCCATATTAAATCATTGAAGCTGTAAAAATTAATTAAGAAGAAAGTAGATTTATTATGTGGCATACCTCCTCATCACCTTCTCCATCGTTGGGCTCTCCACCTGACTTTGACGCAGCTGCAGCAAACTCTTCCATGGTCTTTTTGATGAACTTATTTAGATCATCAAGGCTTGTTGGGACTTGTACAGTGAATGCAGCTGCGACGTACTTGACTAGTTACTGAAGGTATGCCACCATGGCCTTTATCGACCGGTATGTTCATTCGAAGATTTATTCTGTGGTGTTGGCTTCCTTGAGGAACTGTTATCGCACTTGCTACTACTAAGATGAGAAACCATCACTGATGTGGGCAATCCAGTCCAAGTCCTCGTCCCCATGTGTCTGCCCGGGTGATCTTTCTTATTTGTAGCCTTAAAGAGAATGGCCTCACCTGCTGCAATACCAATGTTTCTCGATCATTCTCCTCGTTCATTCTTAACTATGTTTTTAAAGGAAATTCAAAGTTATGATTGAAAAAGGTAGAAACAAATGTTAGATTTTCTTAATGTCTAACCAATTGAAAGAACTTACAACTTCCACAACAATTCTCTGGACCTCCTTGGAGATGTACTTCTCATCGTTGTCCTTGTTTTCCTCCAGGTAAACAGGCGATCTGTCTGACTTAAATTCCTTATTATCCAGTTGCTTCTCAATCTCCTCCTCAGTGAATCCCTGATCAAATAGCTTCTTCCTCTTCGTTTCTTTAAGCTGCTCAGAAAGTCCGTCTACAACTTCTCGATTCCTTTTCCTCCTAGTGTGGTGGTGTACTCCTTTGCCTACGCATATTCAATTACCTTCTTTTAAATCGCCTAAGGGAAGTGATTGGGTTAGCATCAAATTTATTAATAAAGGCATTAATCCAATAATCATATACTATTAGCTTCCTATTCTAATATTTTGTAAATAATACCTGGAATTCCTCTGTCCGACACCTTCTCTCAAAAAAATTGTATTCCTCCTCATCAATCCATTTATACTTTTGCCATGGTTTGACCTTCGGTTTGTTATGTCCACTGTCTACGTCAAATATGTATTTGTTTGCCACCTTTGTTTTCCAATTTCTATGTTGGTCTCTTGCCTTCTTGTACACATCTTTCTTCAACTTTTGCAATTGAACATTGGTCAATGTGTTCTCATTACTGAAGCTTGCCTGTAATAAAAGATATACACAGGGAGATTTTAATTATATGTTTATAACGGAACAAATAAATAAGGAGAGACTAAAAAATTAATCAAAGAGCTTACCAATACATACTTCTACGACTCTTCCTTTACATCGTCGGGGACATCGCTCCAGTGTTCCCATGACCCAAATTTGATGCGGTGCCAGAATGTGTAATTCCCGTAAGCCGTCTATGATGTCAAATTCTTTGTACAAACCACCTCTTTCTCCTGGAACCAGGAAACAACAAGAACATATTGCTTTACTTTGCAAGCTTGATGGACTAGCAAGTAGCTGTTACATGCTCCATGCACCAACTTTTTATCTCAAAATCATCAAATCCCTCACCGTGTTTACCTCCCGCCTTGGACAAGTCGTTGTCCTCTTTATTCACTTTTCTCCCCTTGTGGGATCCCTTAAGATCTCCCTCGGAACTTTGGGGTTCGTTCTCTGATCCACTGCCTTCGTCCACCTCAACATTGTCTTCCTTTATTGGTTCATGTTGTGGTGTTCTCTCTTTTTCTAAGTAATTCATTTGGTTGGTGGTTCTTGCTCTCCGAAGTCTTCCTCGGGTGGTAAAACATATTTCTTTTGTGGTGCTTGTCACTTCCCCTTCGTGGTTATTTTTCCACGTTTTGGTGGCATCTATAAGATGTAAATTCATACAACCATTCCAAAAGGTAAAGTCAAACATATAACATTATATGAGCCATACTTATGTGAGTTACTCATATAACTTAAATGAGATACATGCTTAAAAGTAAAGTGAAGCATATAACATTATATGAGCCATACTTATGTGAGCGATTCATACAACATAAATGAGAAGCATGCTGACTCATACAATGCCAAAAAGTTAACTCATATAACCATTCCAAAAACATCACTCACACAACCCTTCCAAGGAGTCATAAAACCATTCCTAAAAGTTCACTCACGAAATCCCTTCCACATGAACAACCACCTTGGATACAACACATAGAGGGCCATAGAATGGTCCCGAACTACAACACCACCGACGTAGTTGAACATTTCTTAGCCAAAAAAAGGAAACAAATAATACCCTAATAAATTTCCCCAATCATCATATTCCACAAAAGAAGCATGAGCATACCATACTACATCATCTTTCGTCGAACATGGTTTTTGTAATTTAATTTTTTTATTAAAGGGTTTTCCCTCATTGTGGCATTTTGTGAAACATATATTGAACATAAAAAATAGTATTGCTTCTCATTCATAATTTCTGATGCCATATCATTGTAGACTATACCAAATTGATTTACCTTATTTGATGCAGTGAATTTGGTGAAATTTGTGCACTTGAATCGGCAAAGTTTCACTCCACAAGAAAAGGGATTCTATGAGATGAATGGTTGTGGAAGATGGTATACTCTTCAATCTTTTATAGCAAATAATGGCTAGGATAGAGGAGTTATGAGAGGTTATGGTGATTGATAAGGAGTTTAGGGTGGTTTAATTTGAGAGAAGCTGAAGAGAGATTGGAATGGGAAATGGTTCGTCGCTCGTGGGCAGCAGGTTTGAGCGTTTGAATTTTTTTAAATAACCGTGTTTTGTACACTGGTAAATTGGTTAATGCCAGTGTAAAATAGTTTTAGTAGAAGTCCAGTATGAGCGAAAAATTGTAAGTACCTATTACCGGTAAAATTATCGGTGCAAATGCTAAAATGCCAGTGTAAATATAATTTTTAAAGCAGCTGCTCAATCTGCTTTAATAAAATTCTAGTAACCCGAGAGAAATGTTATAAAATTTTGGTTAAGTTCTTAGCACTGGTAATATGACCAGTGTAAAAAAGCAGAAAAATATAGGTGTACATTTATTGAAAGCAGTTGCGCGCAACTGCTTTAATTCAATGTTTTTTAAAAATAGAAAAACGCGAGAGCAATCTTTAAAATATTTTCTAAGTACCCAGCACCGGCATATATACCAGTGCAAAAAATATAATATACCGGTGTAGATTAAATAAAAAATAGCTGCTCACAACTGATTTAAATCATTTTTGTGGAAATTAAGTTCAACTCGAGAGCAATGTCAAAAAATATTTTCTAAGCAACAAGCACCGATAGAAACACCGGTTGTAGTGAGATGAAAACCATTGTAATTAATTTTCAGCATTTATTTTAGACAAAAAAATCAATTTTTTTCCGCCAAGAAAATTGAATATTTACACCGGTACATGTTCAAGAATACTGGTGTATATATGTTATGCATGCTTATCAATAATTATTTGATTCTCACATTTACACCCTCTATATTTTTTTAACTCTAATTTGAAATGTTATTGGTCTTCTGACTTTAATATACATTCACTTAAGGGTTCCTGATTAATTTTAAGGAACCCCTATCACGGAAACATTAAATTTATGTATTCATATACTTTGTAAAATTTTCATTATGATCCCAAACGTTTAGATTCAATCCCTCGACCACCATTCAATGGTTCAAAATATGACTTTATAATAGACCATAATCTTTAAGTTTAATAATTGGAACGTCATGGTTGTTACGACCGTAGAACTTATTGATCCGGATTTTTTGCAGTTAGATCCTCCAACTTTATTTTTACTTTACCGATACTTTCTGTAACTATAAAAAAATACTAAATTTAATATTCTATCCTTAAATGTGAATTAGAAAATATTTGTACCCAAGGGGTCAATTTTCAGAAACCGCTATTATATTATCTGGAGTAAATGATAATGGTTTTCTACACAGTAACAATGTGGAATCCGAAAATCTATGAACATTACTTTGGGGCCTAACCCGATTTTTTCCTTATGGGTCTAATTTGGAATGACATCCAGGTGGTTTGGAGAGGCATCTTTTTCCAGTGGCTTTGTATTTTAAGGTCCGAGTAAACTTTTTTACTTTTTGCACTTTAGTCCCTCCAAGAATCTTGGAATCATCGAAATTAAAAACTGGTGGCCCAAAATTTCAATACAATACGATCATGTGTACGGAATGTGGACAAAAATCAACACTGGTTATGTGCCCAAGTTTACTAAGAATTGCAGTATGACCCCAAAATTTATTAGGCCGATCTACATACTAGCGAATTGAACAAAATTTATTTTCACAACAAGTGTCATATAAAAAATATTTCATACACAGTGGTACCTATCTTGAAGTGCTGCTATATGGTTTAGCGATAATTTTGTGTTTGCAATGTAAATATTTCCCTTCCGAGCCTAACATTTCCCATTTTTTGTGTTACATAATAAATTACAAGCATTGCGATTAATAAATTCAATTGTAATCATCGACAAAATTAACTTCTGAAAGTAGGCGGAGTTAATCATACTACTAGACTGGTATGGAACTCAAGGTTTTACGGACGGATACATCACTTTCACATATTGTAACGAGAAAATAGCTCCCCATCACATCCTCCGCTGCTTCATCCCATCACGGGTACTTAAACCACATCCATATCTTGCACATCGCAATTGCAGTTCGTTGGAAATTCTCCAACGGCAGCAAAAGCATCAAGAAATTGATAGCTAAAATTTTTGGCCATATGGTAGAACCAGCATCTCTGTACTTGGATTCTTCGAGCGAATTATGTACACCGCCCTCTAAAACGGTGACTCTCGATTCAGGGTTTAGGAAAGAGACTATAAAAAAATACTAAACGGTGAGCATATATTATTTTTTCCCAACAACCCTAGAGCAATGTTTTTATCTAAGTACGTAGCAACAGTATATATACCGGTGCATATATTTTATATACTGGTTAAAATGTTCAAATATTCGGCTACCTGCAGGTGTTTTAAATGGAAAATAGATTTTTTTAGCTGAGAACAGTGTTATAAAATATTTTCTAAGTACCTAGCACCGATATTCTTTACCGGTGCCATTTAAAAAAAATACCGGTACCTATGTAAAAAATAGAGCGCATTCCCTATTTTTTTTACACCGGTTTCTCTCCATTATACCGGTGCAAATGTAATTTATTATGAAAAATTACTATTTTTTAAAAACATCTCATCCTTTCTAGTATTACACAGAATAAAGGGGGTGGGTATTACACAAAATAGGGGAAGTATTACATAATACTCCCCAAAATATATGAGTGAGTATTACACAAAATAAGGGTAGTGTTACAAAATACTTCACAAAATAGGAGAGTGAGTATTACACAAATCAGTGGAAGGAAATCCAAATACATGGGGATAACTATCTATCTTTTATACTTCAATACAAT
>JAULKJ010269733.1:0-13373 GCA_032355405.1 Rubia balearica | reverse complement strand
CCCAATACCTTAGGAGAACTAGCAAAATGAAATGTGATACCAAAATGAAGAGTACCTCGAACATAGCGCAGAATCCGTGTAACTGCCACAAAATGATCATCTATGGGGTCCTGAGATACTGACTAACTATGTTGATCGAGAAGGCCAAGTCTGGACGAGTGATGGTCAAGTACTGAAGAGCTCTAACAAGAGAACGATACATGGTCGGATTCATGAACGGTGGACTAGTCGAACTGTGCAACTGAGATCCAGGAACAAAGGGCGTGGAAACTGGTGCAACGTCAGACATACTAGCTCGAGTCAGGATGTCCCGAGCATACTTCGCTTGACCAAGAAGTAAACCTGATGAAGTAGGAGAAACTTCAAGACCAAGAAAGTAATGAAGAGCACCGAGGTCCTTGATCGCAAACTCTCGATGTGTTCGATCAATGAACTGGAGAAGAAGAGTCGAGTAGTTTCTTGTAAGAATAATTTCGTCCACATACACAATAAGATACAGTAACGACGACCCTCTCAAAAGAACAAATAAAGAAGTGTCAGCTGAGCTGCACTGAAAACCAAGCTGAATCAAATAAGTGCTGAAACGCTGGAACCATGCCCGATGGGCCTACGTAAGACCATAAATGGCCTTTCGCAAGCGATAAACATAATCCGGATGAACAGGGTCCTGATATCCAATGGGTTGCTTCATATAGACCGGTGCATCGAGAATGTCATTAAGAAAAGCATTCTTAACATCCAGCTGATGAAGTGGCCAGGAACACATTGTGGCAATGGCGAGAACCGTCCGAACAGTGGAGGCTTTGACCACGTGACTGAAAGTATGGTCAAAATCAAAACCTGGAATCTGCGAGAAACCTTGCGCCACAAGTCTAGCCTTATGACGCTCGACAGTCCAGATAAAAGATGTACATGAGAAGACCAGAGATTGAAAAATGCCGCCGGAGATACGATGAAGACCGTCGTCGATGCTGGAAGTCGATACCGGACCTTGACTTCTATTGAGCCGGGAAGGAGAAAGCCGGCAGATGAACGCCGGGAGGAGACGCTACTGCCAAGAATTGACGAAGAAGAACACCAAAAAATCTTGCTGGAATGATGTCGGAAGTTTGCCGGAGTTTCCGGAATTTGGACCGAATCGGTGATGGTTTGATCGGAAAGGGGAGGGAGGGAGATGACGGAAATAAAATTTAGGGTTTGGAATTTAGGATAAGAACTTGCTCTGAAACCATGAAAGAATGATTTCCCGTAATGATTATAATATTACTGAATGGAATAAATAGAGTACAAAAAGTAGACTAGGCCTAGTAGAACTCTAATCTAGTCATGAACCTAATCCATAATCAAATCAAATCTAATCATCATTTTTGACTTATTCTAACATTGTCATTATAAAACACTAGTGCAGAAACAAGGCATTAACGGCGGTTAAAGAGGTCATTAGATGGTATTTTGACCCGTCATCCCTGGCTGAGCCCTCTATTGCAAGCCGTCATTAGGAAGCGTTTTGAAGAGCCTCTTTCGAATTTAATTTGAAAACATGCCGAATATCCAAACGACATTCAAACTTAGATTGATTTTCAAACATCAAGAGATCTTAAAACTTATAAAAACAAACTATCAATAGATCGTCAAATTTATAAAAACAAACAACCATGTGTAAACTAATACACGCATACATCTAAATCAACCAATATAACTTGATTAACCATCTTGTTCGATCTTCAAACCTTCAAAACGACCACCACCACACCCATATCGGTCGGTGAACACCCACAACATCTAACTCATGAAAAATGAAATAAAAGAAAATCAACACCATACTTATCCATCAAAGGATACCGCCAATATAACTCAACAAACCCAACCAAAGTTAACAACTCCGTACCCGTGGACGTTTTCCATCTTTTTCTTGGCGCCAAAAAACATCACGATGGTTTCGTCGCAGTAAGAAAGTCGCGAAAGAGAAATTTGGGTTGGAAAAAAGGAAATCGATATGGATTTTTAGCGAATCGAATTGGTTGGGATATTTAGAATTGACCGGGAGGAAATTGTAAGAATATTGGAAGGAGATTTGTGAGAAGATTGAAAAAGATTCAAGAGGTGATTTTCGAGGATATTTTTGGAGAATATTTAGAGGAGGAGTGTCATTATAGGAGAAGAAGATAAGAAAAGATCTATAATATGCCTTCCAGAAAAAAAGTGGATAGGTTTAACCGGTAGGAAAGATGGCGGTTGAACTGCTGTATATGATGAGTCGTTGATAGTTATATGGTTAACCATCGTGTAATGTATATTGCGTCTAGAAATGGAAGGTTTCGACTTCAAAACCTCAATAGACCGCGCATGTGGATGATAAAACAATCATCGTGCAAAGACGTTGTTAATGGTGGTTTTTCACTAGTGAAAGAAATAATCCAAAAGTATTGTCATATTAAGAAGAATGGGGGGATTACTGATTTACACTGTAATTGTAAATAGATATTTATTTCTAGAATATTTTTGTGACCAATGTAGTTGCTTAAAAAACCAAATAATATCAACTATCTGGTTGCTTGTTGCGTGCCAAGAAAATTATTTAGTAATTATTATTTTTTAAAGTAAAATTTGTGTTGATTGTATATAGAAATTTTAATTTCTCATAATTTTATTTATTTATTTGAGGGATCTAGGTAAATAACATCCTCATTTCAAGTTTCTACAAAAACAAAAGATGCCCGAGCTTAAAATCTATGGACCATGGTCGTTTCCTAGTTTCTCACTTTTTCGCTGATGGTAATAGTGTACGTGGTGCATTCGGGGACCGCGTACCAACCGCACCTACAAGTTATACTCACCACAAATCTAAAAAAAAAACTCCCGTCTTTTTATAGCTTATACTAGCGCCGTTTCGTTGGGTGTGACATCATAAGTTTAGGTGCTTGAATTTAGGTGAATAAAATCAGTTGATGAAATTGAATTTAAAAAAGAAAAAAAGTAAAATGAGTGGATGAAATTAAATGAATTTTGCTATAAAAGTAAAGCGTGTTAAATTCACAAAAATACCAAAAAACAAAAGTATGTCACATCCAATGATTTAGAAGGAATATATGGATGTAGAATCTAGGAATTGTCGACTGGAAAATGAAAAGGTGACCATAACAAAACGATAAGAAACGATATTTAACTAAACGACGGAGAGAGTATACTTCCACCGGTCTTTAAATATTTGTATACTTATTATTTATGGATGTTTTTTTTTAAATTGGTACTTTTCCTTTATGGAAAATATTAGATTATTTTCATCCACGCAATTTACTTTCTTATCATTTCAACATAATTTTCACCACTAATTTTACTTTTTTATAAAAAAATTGTGTCATCTCCTTGGTGTCAATTAAAGAAGACCAGAGGGAGTATCACCGTTGGACGCCCAGTTGAACTTGTTCATCTTTCATTGACACACTTACTATTTTAGAATGTTTATTTTATTTTGATACTTTCCAATTATGATATACTTTAAGATTTTTTTAATTATTCATTTTACTTTTTGAACTTTCAATTCAATTCAATTCACACCATATAATTAGTATCTTCGAAATTTTTATGTCCAAGAGTGAAATGTCACACATAAAATGAACGGAGGGAGTAAACGACATTATCTCGCGAGACTACCACTTGGAAAAATAGCACAGGCTTCTAATTACTTGTACAGTACGAAAGCACAGGCTTCTAATTACTTGTACAGTACGAAAACGTTCGATTAAAACGGCTGTGAAAAGCTAGTAGTTCAGAGTGAAGATGGAAAATAACACAAACAATTAACTTAGTGTATATTGAAAGATACTTTGATATACACAGCATCCACCTGTTCAATGTAGACAAAATATCTAAATTTGGTTTTTCTGAAGGGGAAATGGCGAAGAAAATTTATTCTTCTTTTTGTCTCTGGACCGAAACATATATCACCATTAGATTCTTGCATTCCTCAGCAAATTTATTAATTCCTCTGTCTCAATTCAATTTGCAAATAGAGAAAGAAGGGTGATATTTTCTACAGTGAAAAGTCAGAAAAAGATGCCAGAAATAAAGTTTGAAAGGACAAAAGGTTGATGGGTAACAGTGGCTCGCTCAGTGCTAATTATAAAAATTAGCACTCTTCAAATTTACAAAACTTTCCACTAATTCATTACAAATCAAATTTAAAAAGATACATTTTTAGCTAATGGCTACTAATAAACTCCACTTCGTCTACAGCCAGAGATACAAAGATCTGGACAAAAAAAACAAAGCAAATTAGGTGAGACGAAAATACAGAGCAAAAACAGAGCTCCTGCCAAAATAACAACAGAAGAGGCAAAAAAACAGCCGCATTCAAACACAAAACTACCCATGAATATAAAAATCCCAACTTAAAAGTTCAGAAAACATCAAACATGCTCAATCGAAGAAATTATGTTACCGAATAATACAAATTCTTCAACATTCAAACAATTTTAAACATTAAAAAACAACCTTTATTCAACCAAATCATAGAAACCCCAACCAATTTTCTCATTATTAACCCAACCCAAAAAAAAGTCAAAACTGTAATGAATACAAGAGGGATGACCATTTAATCACATATTTTTTTAATAACACATAAGGCGATCTGGGGGGCAAAGATAGTGTGATTCTTCTTTCCATCTCAGCTTGCTTCATCGCCCACTGCTGCTCAGGCGACAGAGGATTCCTGAAAGAGAGGATTCAATGAAAGAGAGGATTCATAAAGTGAGGATTCAGAAAGAAGATTCGTGAGAGGATTCAGAAACAAAAAAAAAAGCAGGGAAGAATTGTAATGAAAGATTGAGCAGTTTCAGAAATAAAATTTGTGAGAGGGAGAAGGGGAGAAAATGGGAGAGGAAGAGAAAGGTGAGAGAGAGGGGGAGAGGAGCAGCTTGACTTTGAAAAAACCAAGAGCCACATTGGGAAGAGCCTAATCTTCTCCCTTTAACCCTAATTACCAGCCCAAATGCATTTCCATTTCAGCCAATATAGGAGGGGGGTAAAAATGGAATTTTTGATCAAATCAATCAGCCTATTTTTGGCTAAAATCAACAATTTGAGCTGGGACACCCAAAAATAGAAATTGTGCAGTTTGAGTTGGGACAGAGAGAGTATTTTCCTTTAAAACTAATGCTTTGTCATATCACCCTGCCGGTTTTGAGTAAAATGTAAAGTGTCCCTTTTGACCTTCTCAAATCTCCAAACACCACTAGCAGAGAAAGTTCTATTAAAGACAGTGTTAGAAAGCAGTTCCATTGGAACCGTATATAATTGAGGTCTAGAAGTATTTCTGAGTTCGAAAATCCCTTTAAAGGCGGTTCAAAATTAATTAAAGGCGATTCTATATTTAATGGTGATCGATTAAAGGCAGTTTCTCCTTTAGAACCGCCTTTAATTAAGGTCCAGAAGTATTTCCGGATTCGGAAGTGCTTTCCCATCTCCCCTTTTTATTTTAAAGGCAGTTCTACATTTATTGCCTTTAAAGGGCTCATTTTTGGCCCAAGAAAGCTGAACCCATACTTAGGGAGTAAGAGTTTTATTAATCCTTCCCATATCTTCCTTTGTGTCTAACGTTGTTCTGTCTTCCCATATCAGATCCGCCATTCTCCTCTCCCTCACCCTCGCTTCACCCCTTCGCCACCTTAACTCTCTGCTGCTCAACCCCCGCCCCTTCTCTCTAGGACCTCCCTTTTTCCTCCTTCTGCCGTTCGCCACTCCTCCACCGTTCGCCGTTCGCTGCTCCTCCACCGTTTGCGTTCACCCATCCTCCAGCATCTGATGTTTGTCACTTCCATTGTCTGACGAACGTCGGACATCATTCACTGTTCGCGTCTTCCGTTGTTCGTCGCTCCAAATCCCTATGTCGCCCACGCCGTTATTCCTAAAGCTCCAGTACGTTCCTCTGTCGCTGAAGCTTGCCTGCACCGGCCGCGTCCCTCCGCCTGTCGATTAGATTTATTAGTGCTATTTTTTGTTGTTAATTTGTGTGTTGATGTTAATATATGAAAGTGCGTAGCTCTTAATTAGTTGGTGTGCTGTATTTTTCTTCTTTGAGATTAAACGCCGCGTTTCCACGATTGGTTTCCAACAGCTTTTTTTTGAAAGGTCAGAAATAGTTTCCGAGTTCGGAAACTGTTTCTGATCCTATTAAAGATCGAAATGGATCAAAGGTGGAGCCAGATAAGGCGACTTAGAACCGTCTTCTTTGGTTCGATAAAACCGCCTTTAATGGCTCTTCCTCCACTAGTGCACTGAATCCATTTCACCCTCTCTATTTGCATCTTCGTCTCCCTCGTTTCAATCTTCCTTGTATTTCTCGTTCCACATTCCTCTGAACTAACTGCCGACGCCACCGATGACAAGCTTCCACTGCAACGCCATCACTATTGCCTCGCCGCCGATGCCACTAATGCCAATAGGAGAAAATATAATCCTTTGATCTCTTGCATATCATTCGGATTTTCCAGATTCAAGAATCACAAAAGTTGGGATCTATAAACTCAATTTCATGATTCCCATCTCCCAATCTAGGTACGAGGAAAGGCTCTCCTTCCTCATGTGTGTATATCATGAATCCCGTGGTATGTAAAATATAAGTGCAGGGCAGAGTAAAACAGTTCATTCCATCGAAAGAAAATTAAGAAATCCACAAACACATTTTTAGCTGCTTCAGCTGTCCAGGGATAATACTTGTCGCAGATGATGCAACTAGGACTATGGGTTTGATCCTTGATGATCTTCTTAATAAATTCTTGAAGCATGTCGATTGTGGAACACATATTCCATACAAGTTTATATGAAAGTGAGATTTAAGACCTATATCCTGCTGCTCTACCCTTTATAAATTATTCTCTAGAGTCTTGACTAACAGGCTAAATGAAGTTATTGCAGGAATTGTACATGAAAGCCAAGCTGCTTTTGTACCTGACAGGAACATTCATGACCACATCATGTTGGCTTATGAGTTGATAAGGGGCTACAACAGAAAAAAAAACTGTGATCCCATATGTCTAATCCAGATTGATCCGCAAAAGGCTTATGATACAGTGGATTGGACAACATTGGAGATGATATTACAAGAGGTTGGATTACCAGGTCAGTTTATCAACTGGATCATGATATGTGTGAAAAATGTGTCATACAAATATGTAGTGAATGGTAATGTTACAGAGTATATTAAAGCTGAAAGGGGTCTGAGGCAGGTTGATCCAATATCTCCTCTATTATTTATGCTTTTATGGAGTATATGCATAGGTGTTTAATGGAGGTAGGTGGAAAAAACTGATTTCATCTACCATTATAGATGTGATAAGTTGAAGCTAGTGAGTCTTAGCTTTGCAGATGATTTGTTGTTACTGTCAAAGGGTAATAGCAAGTCTGTGAATATACTTATGATAGCTTTCTTGAAATTCACAAGTTCCACTGGGCTGAAAGATAACCAAGAAAAATGTAAAGTGTCATTTATAGGAATGAAGGAGGATCATAAAAAAGAAATACTCAGGATAACAGAGTTTGAAGCAGGGGAGTTACCTTTCAAGTACTTGGGAGTACACTTAACCCGCTGAAGACCAATAGTACAAGCCTGCCAACCATTGATAGAGAAGATAATTGAGAGGAATAGACATTGGAGTGCCAGGTTACTTAGCTATTCAGGAAGAATACAACTGATTGAAAGTGCTATTTTTGCAGTGGCTAATTAGTGGATTCAATGTTTTCCTATCCCCAAGACAGTGCTGAAACATATTGATGACATATGCAGATCATACCTATGGAGTGCTGGAGATGAAATCACCAGGAAATCACCCATAACTTGGGAGAGGATATGCTCAACTAAGAGGGAATGTGGAATGACTGTAGTCTCTCCGGTGGACTGGAATGAGGTAGTTATGGTGAAGAATCTATGAAACTTATGCATGAGGACTGATAGACTTTGGATCAGGTGGATCCATATCTATTACATAAAAAATGGTGATGTGATGACTACTAAAATTCCAGGATCAAGCTCTTGGATGATCAAAAGTCTCATGAAGTGCATAACAAAAGCTCAAACTTTGAAGCAGTGGAGGCAACAGAAGGATCAATGGAGGTATAAGGTGAGAAAAGTGTATCAGGCTTTGAGAGGTGATATGAGAAGATCTCATGGGGGAAAATGCTATATGATAATAAAGCCAGGCAAAGAGAAATTTTTATACTATGGATGAGTTGCCATCACAGACTGTTGATAAAAGACAGAATGATGAGGCTAGGAATGGTAGTAGAAGGAGGATGCCAGTTTTGTGATGAACATGAAAGCATGGATAATTTTATGTTTGGTGCAAGAAAACGAAGGAAATCTGGAGCAGTGTGTTGGGCTGGATGAAAATCAATAGACAACTATTGAAGTGGGGAGAAGAGAAGAGCTAGTTGATGCAAAACTGTGGCAGGAAAGGATGGAAAGCTCAACTGCTGAAACTTGCAGCTGCAGAGACAGTTTATACCATTTATAGAGCCAGAAATGAGAGCTGTCATGCGAAAACTAGGCAGGGAGAATATTTAGCAAAAAATATCATTGAGTGTGCAGTCTCTAGATCTTAGATGAAACTAAATCTTAGAAAACAATGTGTAAAGTTTATGATAGGAGAGTTGAGAAGAAGAAGGATGTTATAAATTTGTAAATCTCAAATTATGGTTATGAAAAGTATTTTCTTTCCAAAAAAAAAGGTTATATGAAAGTGTTGAAGCATTCACATCCTTTTGGCAAGCCTGCTTCCTTGGACGAGAATTCAAGTTGGAGGAGTCGAATGGAGTGGCCTGATTCTGCAACAGGAGCGATGATTGTGGTGATAATGGTTGCCACCACGCCTTTCTATGTCGACACTTAGGCCATATCAATCATGGGAATCATGTGCCCCGGCGACAAAAAAGGCATAAATAAGAAGTTGAACTTATGCTTTTCTTTCTGTGTAGCCATTTTCATTCTTGTTCTTGTCCTTATTCAATTACTTATTCATCTCTTTTATAAGAGTAGATTTTTACGAAACAATATAAATTAGAGTTAATTCTCAGATATTAGTGGGGTATTTTTAAGGTAATTGCTAAATACATTTTGTTTGCTATGATTTTGGGAAGTGTTTAAAATATTCTAATCCAACCCTGAATTTTCAAAATAAGTGTTGATATAACCCTAGAACTCAAAACTAAGTGATTATATAACCCCTAGAATTCTTGTTAAGTTCTGAGGGTGGGGCAAGACTTCAGGATGGTAAAATCGTCCAAAAACTAAGAAAGGGTTTTTTTTTGGGATGGTCAGCGTCAAATTTGCCCCATCAATCCCGGTCTTGGTTCAGTTGGGCAAAATGATAACCTTTGATGAATACTTAGAATTGTTCGAGTACTTTCAAAGAATTCGGGATTGTTTCGACACTTTCGGATTAACTTAAGACTATTTTTGGGTTCAACCCAAAATAAAATAAAATCCCTCAATGATAAAGATTAAAGAATAATTAATTTTCCCTTTAGTTTCTTCTAGAGTAATAGACATGTCTTAAATAAGTTTTAAATTGGTTGGGGAGGGGGAGGATTTAGTAAAGGACATTAAAATAATAAAAAATATTTTTTTATAAACAAGATAAAATATTATATCTCATCGCTTGGGTTGGATTATATTATAAATAAATAAACTAAAAAAATAATAGAACTTAATTTATTGAATTACGCTAAAATAAATTGAATTGAATTTAAATGTAATTAATTTACCATCAATTAGGATGAGCACGTATGACTAATTAACGTGTCGAAAAGGAATTAATAACCGCGCAAAACTCCACATTTTCCCCTGTTTCCTAACACAATGGAAGTAAACCCAATATTGAACCCACAGGGAAAAATGGTTGATGGACAACGAAGAATTCCCGAATTCCACTAGAAAGAAAGAGGTAAACTTTCCGAATGAAGAAACTGATATGGTCAGAAAGGGTCGTAATTCTGACCAACTATGAACAGGTTGTTTGGTTGCCTCCCTAACCACAAATCTATGACTTTGTTCATCAAATCACAACATTCTCGTTCCTTTCCTCTTTCTTTGGAGGAGGTGATAAGTTCATCATCCCGATACAATGCATTCTTAATATGACATTTGTCACTAGTTTTTTCACAGCAAATGATCATGTTGTTGGAATAGTGTCCTTCAGTCAATGTGCATTTTCAATATATAGTTGGAGAATTAATTACGGAGATAATTAATTCAGTTATTTTGAGTGATCGGAATGTTTAGCTGGAAACCACTTTCGATCAGCTAGCATTAATTATATTGGGCTTGCAGTTTATTATGACTGAACCTATAGGGTCACACACATGGCATGAAATTGGATATAAGAAATAACTACTGGGTTAGGAGCCCAGATAGTATTTATATGAGAATTGAGTTTAGAACTCATTGAGCTTAATTGGGCTAAGCCCAGATTGACTTGAATTAGGGTTTCTTGGATTAATGAACATTCTGTATAAATAGATATTTTTAAAAAAAATGTTAAATAATCAGATTATTAGAACCCTGCCCGTTCCAGACGGCAAAAACCATAAACCAATCCAATCATTCTCCAAAAACAAACCTCACCATAAAGATAAGAATAAATACTGGATATTTGCTTGCTGATCAATGTTCTAAGCTGACAACGGTGTAGGCAATCTGATTGAACTGTGTGGATATATATAGAGGAATCACATCTGGGATTCTCGTCTCCGTGGTTGATCGAATCCAACGGTAATGCACGATTCAAATGTAATCTAAACTCTTAGATAGATTCTAATTAAATACATGCATGAGATCTGAGATTAGATAATTTATTTTTTACTAAATTATATTTAATCGATTCCCAACAGTATGGTGGCTCCACAGTCTACAATTTCATGATCCTTCCACAGTCGGAGCACACCGCTATCAACCAAAACACTTTATTGGAGGATTTTTTTTCCTAGCACCTGATTTACGGTTTAAGAAGGACTTCTATAGAGTTTTATCAAATCCGTACATAGACATTGAGGGGGAAGATGGTGAAACTCCATCTAAGGTACCACCTAGTCGCACTCACCTACCTGCAGACTTGCTTGACCAATTTTACATTTTGGGGAACATTGTGAGTTCTACCCAACTTGTGCAGGAGATTGGTCACGCGGTAGGCGGAATAAGTATACAATTGGAGGATTTTGGGACTAGAATAGACTCTATGGAGGGTACCATGCATGTTTGGGGGGTCTAGGTTGGACTCCATCGAGCTCGAAGTGAAGAAGGATTTTGCTATTATTGATGAGAGAGTGGATGTCCAAGAAGAGGTCATCGAGCAATTGATCGAGAGATTCAACATCTCAAGGATTGATGGATTTTAGGATGTTATAACCATCGAGAGGCAAGAAATGCGACAAGAGGAAAGAAAGAGGAGGCGGGAGACACGACACTTGAGGAAGAACCCTTCGGGGTCACATGAGTGAGTTTCACTACTTTTTTCTTTCCTACCTATGGTTTATATTGTTTCATTGCACAGGGGACAATGCAAAGATCAAGTGTGGGGGAGGGAGTAGTGAAACACTTAGGAGTTTTCATCATGGGATTCCTTTGTGTTCTTGGTGTTACTTTAGTTTGTTCTCTCTTTTTTTTGGGTTTTGGGAAGTTGGTAGAATCTTTGGTGGTGTGAACTTTTTTCTAGTGTTGGGGAATGTTTTGGGATGAACACTTTCATGGTGTAATTTTTTTATTTTTTACTATCTTTTGTAGTATGAAGTCCAACTTTGGGGCATTTTGTGCTACACCAAAAAATTGAAAATTTTGAAAAAATGAAAAATATATATAACCGGCTAAGTTGGATACCCGAAAGGGAAAATTAGGCAAAAATGGGAAGTAAAGCTCAGATAGGTCGAAAGGTCTAGGTAAAAATGAGAAGTTAGACCCGGCTAGGTTGAAAACCCTAAGCGAAAATGAGATACTGTGTGGAAACTGGTGAGATGGTGAGCTCAACATTTGTGAAAGCTAGGAAGAAATCCAAAAGGGCTCCTAGGCAAAATGAGAGATTGAGAGAAATTTGAAATGGAACTTCAACATCTTTTGGCGATATTTTGTGTTGTGTTCATCAACATCTCTTGGATTGTGTTCAGAAATTTCTTCGGGGGAGTAAGCTAGTTCAACACTTATTTTTTATGCTTACCTTTTTCTTCACAATATTTTGGGATGGTTAGATTACTTAGAAACTTCGGGAAGTGTGAGAGTTGTGAGATTCTTGCTTCTTAGGGGGAACTAGGGTAGCTTGGGAATAAGTTGAATATATTGGCTATTTTCTCTTTGCATGCTAATTATGTTTAGATATTTTCTCATTTTTGTTTACTCGAGGACGAGTAAAGGTTTAAGTATGGGGGGATTGATGTACACCATTATGCATTCATTAAACAATGCATATATCTAACACATTAATTATCATATTTTGTTTGGTTGATTGCTAGTTTTAGTTAGGTTTGCACGACAAAGGGTTTAGATGACCACGTTGGTTTTCTCGTCTAAATTCCACGTTTTGTAGACTTAACTAAGACTAATGGACAGTTTGTATTCAAGGGCACCTAAATCTTCCTCTTAGATCTCATTAGTAGGTTTCTCGTGAGTGCCTTTTCATTTTCTTTCGGTGGAAAACCATCCACGAGCGTGGTAGTAGATATTTGAAGGCCATTTGCAAGAATAGTAAAAGATATCAAAGACCATTTGCAAGGATAGAAGTAGATTGAAGGCCACTAATTTCAAATCGTGGTAGTGGAATTGAGACCAAGAAAGATGGACTCGAAGTTCAAGAAGGCTAAACAAGAAATAAAGGGATCATTTTTCGAGGTTGCACGGAGTTCTAATAAAAATATGAGAAGAATCAGCACTTTCACCATTGGATTCATCTTCTCGAGTGCTTTAAAATTGACTACAAGTATTCTCAAATCGGACCAACGGTTCACCCGTAGAAGAGCGAGGAAGTTAGCCATGCGAACTAGCCATGACCGGCAAGGACCACACATGCTTGACGCTGACCAAAATTGAGCACGACCCATGTCAGTGGGCCTTTGAACACCACATATCACCTGACATGAGCCGTGCCAAAATCTTGCAGGAGGCTCACCTCTTTTAAGTTGCAAATGGGGACGGGACATTTTTTATACATCCCACGCCGTTTCAAGTCACAAATACCAAGACCTGCACATGGGGTGTGAAGAATGACGAGGGGCGTACCAAGGTACTGAGTAAAATAAGGTTCCAGCCGATTGGGCGAGCAAAACGATGCATGGCGTGGATTAGAAACAAGAAAATGAGGACCCGACTAGTGACTCACACAGGGTGACTCGGGATG
>JAULKJ010269626.1:0-13373 GCA_032355405.1 Rubia balearica | reverse complement strand
TAAAATTAAAAAAACAAAATTCCAGTATTATTTATTTGTAATTTTTCTTATAATTCATGTATTTTTGTATCAACAAATTTAATATATATATATACACATAAGTGTGAATATATATATATATATATTTATATGTTTTTCAACTAATTAATGAATTAATCAGTTATTAAAAAACAATTTCATATGAAAATTATATTTTTATTTTTATTCGACCCATATACAAGTTAAAAAATAAAAATATAATATTTTTATATAAATAATAATTAAAATATTATATATTTTTTTAAATGATTATAAAGCATAATTCAATTACAATAGCATCTACACTTAAATTAAATTCACCTAGAGGTCACATTTACAAAAAGCAGAAACAAAAGAAAGAAAACGAATAAAAAATGAAAAGGTAAGGTTTCATTTCACAAATACGTCTTATGCATGCGAAAATTTTACAAAAAAAATAAGATGTTGAGGACGCATTTTGTTCCCTTTGCATCCGACATGAAACACTGTAGCACCAAACATAGAAATTTCTCACTTTTTTGACACTATTATCCATCAAAATTGGGCCGCATATATAAATAGATCTATGAACAACAATACTTTCGCATATGATATTGTTCAATTCGTCGTAGCAAATAGTTTCTAAATATCAACTTTTCATTTGTCATCTCATATGTGAGTAAAGATATTAACGGTCAAACATGTTTTTTGAACAATGTAATAATAATTACAGTGCAAATCTAACAAAGAGAGAGTATCATTTTTCAAGAGACGGGCTCTTAAACTATTTAAAATATTCGTGGAGATAATATTCAAGGCACTTCAGAAATACTAATTTGCCATGATCATATATAACTTGTACGCCAGGCAAGATTTAGTTGTCGCGTCCTTTGTTACGGTTACGGGGAAGTTTACACAAATCTATCGTCTCTCATCATGCCCTCGCCATCAAATGATTGGTACTCCGCTTCTCCGTGGCTAACTCAGCATAGTCAGTCCCTCTCGTCAATGAGCGTATTCTTCATCACCAATATTTTGTTTCGATCTCAATGGACTTTGAATTTTTTTTCCACTACGTATTGTTTTGTTCTAACCAGAGGTATCGTGATAGGTGGTCTATCTTTAAGTAATGGACGGTTTATTGTATTTATTAAATCACTGATGTGCTAAATTTCAAATGAACATTTTATAGTATAATTTTTAATCGTTTTAACTTATAAATACAATATTAATTTTTCTTTAAAAATTACAATTTTAAGGTAAAAAGTTAGGAGAATTATCCTTAAAACTATGGATGCCTCCTTTCCCTTGTTCTAATACCTTCTCTTTTTACTACAAAATAATAACATTCATTAAATTACTATAGAAAACAACAAGTAAACAACATCGATTACAATAACTAAAAGTAACACCTGTTGCAAATTAATTTGATTTGTGTTATAGTGTTTTTAATTTGATGTGTATATATATATTTTTAAGTTTCAAATATTTTACTTTTGATGTATTTTTTTAGTGTTATCATTTGACGTTTAATGAATTTTTAGTATTTTTATTTGTTACTTAACTATTTCAATTTAATATATTTTAGTGTTTTACTTGAGCTTTAACTATTTTTATTTGATGAATATATTTAAACTTTATTTGTATGTCTAACTATAATTTGGTGTATTTTTAATGCTTTTATTTGATGTTTGAATATTTTATTTTGATGTCTGTTTCAATGTAATTTATTTGTCGATTTAGAGTTTTTATTTGATGTTATTTATTTTTAATTTAATGTGTTATTTGGTAGGTGTGAATTATAGTATTAATGTCAAATACATATCAGCCCAACAATAGCATTCTTGATGTTTCAATAGTGTGATATAGTTTTTAAAATTTTTAGTACTGATATTTTATATTTTCGATATTAATGTCACGTTTTATTGCATACTTTGATATTTTAAATTAATGTGATTTTTTATTTGATGATTTAATATCAAAATTTGATGTGTATTTCCATGATTTTAATAGATTTTCAACTATTTTTATTTTAGGTTTGATTATATTTAACTATTTTAATATGATGTATATTTTGAATATTTTAATTTGATGATTCATTATTATATTTTTGGGTTATTTAGTGTTTTATTTGATATTTAACTATTTTGACTTTGATATGTAATTTTAGTATTTTTATTTGATGTCTAAACATTCTAATTTGATTATTTAGTATTTTTAATTGATAATTGATTAAATTTAATTGATTTGGACATTTTTCATTTTATCATGGAGATTCCCATTTGATGATTTTATTGTAAATTATTTTTATTTTGAATTTTTGGTATTGAACTTGTCCATTTGGGCTTTGAAGAGTTTAATTTCGAGATCAGTTCAATTGGGGTTTAGAATATTCAGTTTTAATCTGACTAGAATCAGATTCAGTAAGATTAGATAATGCAATATTTATTCAATACTTATCTTGGATAGATTCGGCCATCTTCAGCATATTTCAGGTATTTTAGTTAAATATGGTTTTAGCTTCTTAGAAGTTACCAAATCCCGTTCTGATTGGGATTAGAGTTTTGGCCGATTTAACCCTATAAATAGGGGAGGCTTGGCCCAGATTTAGACACATTGTTGCTTAATCTTACGGGTTCATTAAGTATCAATACCCTTTATTTGTGAACTAATCTTACGGGCTAGTTAGTGATCAAATTTTTGAGTTGAGAAGCAATCCCAAGGGTTAGTTGTTGATCAATTCGTGCGGCCAAGTTTGGGTTTGTAAATCCTTTCATTCAGTCAAAGATTTAAATTCCGCAATGTAGAGTTTTCGCGAGGAGATTCATATCATTATTGGCTGAATCCTGCATCGAATTGCCCATGTTGACGGTGAGTAGGCAACGAAGATTGGTGGCGGGGCAAATGAGAGCAGAGATTTCTGATTTTTGTTTGGGAGAATGCATACTGGTCCTTTAGTTTTAGTGCCTATTTTAAAAATTAACCCCGAATTAAAAGTAATTATATTTTGACCCCTGAAATTTAAAAAAAAAATCATACTATTCTAATATTTGTGTTATGTCTCTGGTCTTATCATGAGACGGTCTCGCAGGAGACAAGCTCATTTAGATTAAAATGAAGAATGTTGGCAATGCATGCAACAAATAAAGGTATTAAGAGAATTAATAAAAGATTTAGATTGGAATGAAGAATGAAGAATGGTGGCAATGTAGGCAACAAATAGAGGTATTAAGAGAATTACTTCATATGCTGTACCTCACAATTATCAAAAAAATTTAAAATAATGAGAATGTCTTCTAATAGGTGACCTGCTTATAAACTATGAATAGATCAGAGACCTAATTGCAATTACAAAATATGGGAAATAATATTGAAACATGGGTCAGGTCGGGTTATAACAAAATTGCGGGTCGGTTTGGGTTATAAGAAATGAATGTGCCGGATCTTCTTCTTCTCTACATAACTACCACCCTTCACTTCTATTATCAGCTCAAATCTCAAATCCTCCCACTTCGACATCTGCCGTTCTGTGCCAGTACAATAAAAGCCCCGAACTCCATCCGTTCGATCAAACTCCAATTCAAATTACAAGAAGTTCAAATTCTCAATGAAAAACATCTAAGTGGAATACAAATCAATGAAAATTCACGTAGCCTATGGGCCGGAGAAATTTAGACAACTGAATTTTAGTTTGGTTTGAATGAAATTCAGTTCGAATAAAATGAAAATTTTCACCTCCTAGAGATCAGACTGTTTAGAAATATACATTACAGGGAATTTACTCCAATTACATAGCTTATTTTTGTAGAATTTGACATGAATGAAATCTCTGAAGCAGTGAATCTGTGAATTTAACTTCTATGAACATGTAAACAACATGTGGTAAACATTAAATGTTGCTAAATTTTTTATAGAGACTTTGCATTTATTACCTTATAATATGTACTATTTGTATTAAACACTCACTGATTTAAAACTGAGAATATGAATTATGAAACTTTTCAAAGAGATGTATAGTTTAGGTTATGAATCATTGAAACATGCATAAGTTATCCTTCAACTACTATATATTATAGTACACAAAACAGAGGAGATTTTTGTGTGTAGTTTTTCAATTTTTCATATTAAATGCATTTAATACCTTAGAACATGTATTGTACATTAAAACATGTATTTTTTTTCAAGCACGATAGCAGATTTCCAAGGTTTCAATCAAATATATGTCACAGAAAGTCTTGCTGGCGTGAAAGCAACAATTGTAGAAGCATTGCATACTTTGTTTTTGTAAAAATCATGCAAACGCTATCAGTTTCAGCTACGGGAAGGACTCTTAACATCTGAACGGTAAAGGGAATGTACTAAATAAATACTACAAGTGCTCATGTGCGGGTCAACAAAGTAGCTCCCAAGCAAAATTATCAACCCTATAACTTGTGTAGAACCTGAGGTGGTTTTGCAAAAAAAAAAGGAAAAGTAAAAGAAAGATTATGGTAAAAAAATAGGTTGTCAACTGAGGTTCAAGTCAAGATGGAGCAAGATTATTATATATTGGCGCACTACATAACATACCATTACTATGAGTTAGCGAGACCTGCAGATTTTGAATAGGAGTCATCGGAAGATTATGAATGATAAAAGGAAGGCCATTGTATTAATGGAACAAGATGGTTTAAAACAAATCATAGGATACCATTACATGGCTTTCGAAGCTGATGAAGAAGAAAATTTGGGGAATACCATGAAATATCACTTCAAGTTTGTGACCCGTCTTAGGAGGAAATATTGAAAGTGGAGATGCTTATAATGTTGTTGACACGTTGTTAGAAATAAATGATAGTGACAAAGATTTCTTCTTTAAGATCGAATATAGGGCTATATATAATATATTTTTGGATTGGTTTTAGGTTTTACCAGACCCGACCCATACCCATCCTCACAGATGTATCATGCGAAGGCGTGTCATCAAACTCGCCACTTTTTCCTAAGGTTGGTGAGTTACCCTTGTTGTTGTGGCTCATTAAGGTCAATAGATTATATTCATATGCCTTAGTAATATTATAGGGTTACTTCACACTGTCTATAACGTTGTATAATTTTTATTGTACCCTTGCATACACTGTCATATATAATGTGTGTGTGCGCGCATATGTGTGTGCGTGAGTACACACAATTACAATCAGTGTGGGTCTACAATATAACAAGGATGAATCAACTTATGAACATTTTAGAAATCCCACTTAGGTGGCTTGGACTCTAAGTAATATCAATCTCAAGAAACGATATAATTTTAAGAGCAAATGATTTCGGTGGCCCTTGAACTATCAGGATGGTTCAACTTTATCCCCTCTTTTTTTCCAAACACTTTGGCCCCTTAACTTACAAAACTGGATAATCGTGGACCTTCCGTCAGGTCAAACCTTTAACTTAGGTCAAAGTGTCCGTTTTTAATGACAAATTTAACATTTCATTTTTTTTCCTTTCCTTTTCTTTTCCTTCTCTTTTTTCCTTTTCTTTTTCCCCTTCCTGATTCCGCCACCTCCAGCCCCCCTGAAATCTAATACCCACGCCGCCCTCCACCACCGGAAATCTCTCTCAACCACTAAAACTCATTGCCCTCAACCCCTGAAATCCGGAGGAGCCCAAAACCCAAATTTCTATGTCATGGCCTTCCACTTCCTGATCTGTGACGTCCTTCACCTCTGCGTCACCATAAAAATGGTGGCGCTTTTCACCTGTGAAGTGGGTTCTTGGGTTTACCTCCTGGGTGCCTTCCGAAAATGCGATACCAGCAAAGCGGAGATCCCTTTGAATTGGAGGGCAGCATTATCGCCGACGCTAGAGTTGGAGAGATCAAGGTTTTCCATCTTCTTCATGGTTCTACATTCTTTGGCTATGATTTGGGTCTTGAGGTGTTGGTTTCCATGGCTTTTGAGACATGAAATTTTGTAAGGTAAGCACTGGATTGTTTTGTTCCACGTCGTCACTGCGTAGGGTGGAAGATGCAGAGGCTTGGTCTAGGACTTCTTAGGGATAGATAATGATGGCTTCATTGTGTATGTTTTTCCTGCTTCTTTGTTGGGAGAGCAGCGGGTTGTTTCAAGGGGTAGAGGGTAGCGGATTTTAAGGGTGGAAGGCGGCAGGTTTCAGTAGTGGTGGGAGGTTGCCAGTAGTGGAGGGCCGCGTGGTAATTAGGGTTCAGGGGGCTGGAGGTGGCGGACTGGGGAAGGGGAAGGGGGAGGAGAAAAAGAAACGAAAGGAAAATGAGAAGGAAAAAGGAAAAGGAAAAATTTGAAATGTCAATATTTCCCTTAAAAACTAACGCTTTGACCTAAATTAACAGTTTGACCGGACGGAAGCGTCACAACTAGCCATTTTTGTAAGTTGAGGGGCCAAAAATGTTCAAAAAAAAGAGGGACTGAAAGTGAACAATCGTGATATTCATGGACCACAAAATTCATTCGCTCTAATTTTAATGTGTTCAATCATATAATGAATGTGATTATAAACCCTAATAATCTTTTATATAAGTAGGTCTTATAGTTCATTATCAGATTTACAGTCGGTCTATATCCTACACACAACCTTCTTGTTTTGTAACCTACTGGGCCATCAGAATGTATAACTATTATAGCATGCCTCTTTCACACATCACAACGAAAAAGAAGAAAGTATCCAATAGCATCGGCCCACTAAGTTCTACCACAACTGGGTCACGAAGCAAAAAAGGAAGAAATCACATCACGCAACTGGAGGATGTTATAGAGTATCAGATTGCGGAACCAAAAGAACCATAGAGTCTAGTAGTAGACCACATTAGTACTATATTTTTGAAGGAGATTTGGGCAAAAACCCATTGATGATATCATTTTTCTCATCAACCACGAAGTCACAATAAACCAATAAAATCAGTTGACGAAGGCTATCTCTAGAAAAAAAATCAACAAAAAAGTATTCCAGATGGGTAAATGCAAAACACCTGGTCCAGACAGAATCCCAACAGGATTCTACCACCACTACTGGGAAGAGGTAGGGGCGGACTTCACAAATGCAACTCAGGAGTTCTTTAAAACAAGAAATATGCACAATAAGTAGAACAACACATCACTAACGCTAATCCCCATGACCAGGAATCTCGCTAGATTTATCTAAATCAATGTTTAGTGTGCCTCGTCCTATGGCTGATGGATTCTTATGGTGACGTCCGCTAGAAGGGATTTCATAATTCCCTAACTATGGTATCCATATGATTCTGCATATGTATGAGTTGGTTGTGATACAAGAGCGTATCTTTGTTGTGGATGTATTGTTTTGGCAAACTTTAAAGTGTCTCGCCTCACAATCGTTGCGAGCCTCTTTGGCTTGTTGGCCTTCTTGAGTGCGGTGGTTATTCTATGTATGTTTGTTGTTGGGACAACGAAAGATGTGTAAATGTGTGATTGCTTCGTTACTGCAATCTTCCTTTCGCCTACTAAGCTAGTTTGCTGCTAGCAAGCTTCGTTGGTTAAGAGAATCCTTGCATTCTTGTTGACAGGATGGTGTATCCGACGTGGGCATCAGCCTTTCCTAAATACTGTAAAAACCAAAAAAAAAAAAATTGATCCTCTCAGATGGTGCCATTGATTCGGAGGATTCATTCTAGATAAGCATAGTTCTTGAAATTAGCACGGCGAGTCCAACCTCCTTGAGTACCTGCAAAAAGCACTAGTGGAGGAAAGGGAAATTAAAGATGGTTATATCGAACTGGGAGTGCCTTTGATCGATTCAATCAAAGGTGGTTCCGAAAACCGGCTTCTATCTGATCCAAAATAGGTTCCGAATTCAGAACATATTGTTGAGGTCCAAAAAAATGCCGAAAACAGAGAAACAAATCTAGAATCCAGATCTGCGACGAGAATAGAACATCTGACAAATAAAATACAACAGCAATAAAAATAAAAATCGGCAACACAAACGATTACACGAAATCTAGGTTTCATTCGGGAAAAGATTAAACTTTTACACACAAACGATTAAACAATTACAGGGGAAAAGCACAGCAACACAAGTCTGGGTTTAATTTGACGGAGGCGAGCGGCGGCCTGACGGAAGCGAACGACGCAGAGGCGACAGGGAGGGCCTCAGTGGTGAAGAACCGCGGTGGTGGAGGTTCGGTGCAGGGAGCTTAGATGCAGGAAAGACCGCGGTGGTAGAATCTCTATAGCGGAGAGATGGTGGTGGGGAATGAAGGAGTCTAAGCGTTGATGTGGTGAAGTTTAGGCATTGCGGAGGCGTCTCAAAAGCGTAGAGAATGGGGTTATCGTCTCAACGGTGTCTCAAGACGGGCTCAGATAGTGGTGGATGTGGGCTCAACGGGGATATGGTGGTGGGGGAGGGAGGAATTTAGGGTTGAGTCGTGAGGGAGAAAACGGTGGAGGCATAAGTGGCAGAAACAAAAGTCGGAAACAAAGGTGAGGTGGTGAGATAGTTCGGTAAAATAAACTAAGGGGGAACAAATGAATGAGCGGAGGAGGCATGCTAAGAAAATAAACTAAAGGGGGAAGAAGCCCTAGTTGCTATATATACTAGGGAATAAAGACACCCAATTTAAAGCTGTTGTTCAATAGAACCACCTTTGATTGATGCCAATTAAATACGATTCTTTAAGAAACATCTTTAATCAATGAAAAAGTGTCTTTAAAATTTTAGGAGTGACTTGGGAGGGAGTTCTGAATTCGGAACCTTACTCGGGTACTCATCAATGGCGGTTCCTCAATATCTGCCTTGATTGATGCTTTTGATCAAGGATTTTCTACTAGTGGAATTCCCTGGGGGTTGGTCCTCGGGGAGGAACCTCCACCGCTCAACGTGATGTAGTTATCTTTCTATGTTCGTGGGGGTAAAAGTCACTTACCTCTGTCTGACGTTCTTCATCTTCATTTTTAGGGCCTCTGGTCTTGTGACAGTGGCTCACGTGCTATGCTCACCTCTCATTGATCATGGCCTAGTAAAGTGTATGGTGGTTACTGGTGCTTCTCAGCTCTTTCTGGGATTGGTTACTTATCTGCTAAGCAACGTGGCTAGCCTATGGTTGTTAAGCGGGCAATTTTTAGCAAGGAGATTTCTGTATTAGGGTTTCGTGGATCGTATATATACTAGTGGGATTTACATATTAGGGACACATCAAATTTAAATAATTAAATATCAAATGAAAACACTAAATAAGCATATCAAAATAAAATAGTTTGAAATCAAATAAGAACAATTAAATATACATAAAATTAAAATCACTGTAATACACATCAAATTAAAATATATAAACATCGAACCAATACACTAAAAACACATAACAAAAATTTAAATACACAAAAAGTTCAAAACATCAAGTATCACATTAATACGTGATAATGATATCGAAAAAATAAAACATCTATCATTAAAATTTAATAAATCTAATTCACACCGTTGGAACATCAAAGAATACACAAAATAAAAGCATGATATTCAAAGAAAAAAATAAATATCAACTTTTAAATGGACGCGCTGAAAAATCAACACATCATTCAAAATGAAATTTTAAATTATAAATTTAGGATAGTAAAATATTACCAACTAGTGTCAACATGTATAAAGTGTCGAAAATTTAAAATGCAAACATTAGATTTACAATAAAAGATCATATTTTGCTTTAAAACACATGATTTTAGATGGGAAAAAGGCTTGTGAACAAACACCACAGGATTTGATTGAAGCATCAAGTGCTGAAAATGAAACATCAAATCTATAAGTAAAAACCCGTGCATTTCATTGAAATGGGAGGAAAATTGATCCACAAATTCTCCAACCCGAATTTTTGACGATTCTTATGACCCCATAATCATTAATTCCCCAATTATTTATATCCAACATCCCAAAAATTGTATTTGTACCCAAGTCCCTCTTTCCTCTCAAAAAATTTCTTTATTTTCATTTGGAACCCCATCTTTAATGAAATTTTATTATACTACATATTAATTTCTGATCTTACCATAAGACAATCTCGTATGAGACATCCCTAATTGGTGAACAACACAACCAGGCGGAAGGAGTAACGATTAACATGTGATTTTATATTTGATATTTTATAGAAATTAAGCTGTCATTTCAGAGCAAGTAGGAGGCCCAAGTTGGACAGGTTGGATTAATCCAACACACTTGCATTAGGTGAAACAAAATTTGAAAAGCGATTGCTCGTATTCAATTCATTTACGTCTCACTTAATTATTTTAGTACTTATCATACAAAAGTCACGACAAACATCATATGGCATATCACTACCGTGTATAAGCACGCTCTAATATCTTTAAATAAAGCCTAGTGCTTATCATCTGGAACCCACCATTTTTTAGGGCAAGCTGTAAAGCTTGTTTTTTTAGTCAACATTTTTTGTTGGGATTTGGTGCATATTTTCCAAACTTGCGTCCTGTGTTCTTTCTTTTCCAGTCTTCCATTTTGTATGGTAAATGAACGAACCACTTGCATTTCTTTAATTCCTCGCCGTCATTTCCATTGGACCTTGTGTTGGCTGACTACGCTAATGTCAAATGTGTCTACCTGCTTAAAAGGGATTGATAAGTGTTTGTTTTGATATAAACATCACGTCGGTTTCGTAAAAATTAAATGACTATCATACCCTTCTCTAGTTTTCTAACATTTGGAGTATAAGATTTGAGTCATCTTCACTTAATATCAACTGGTTCTAACATTGGAGTATAAAATTTGAGTCACCTTCACTTAATATCAATTGATTTTAAAATGGAAATTCAAAATATATACTCCCTCCGTCCCACTTTAAAGTTACTAATTACTTTTTGCACAAATTCTAAGACAATTATATGTGGCATTTTTTTTAATGGGTCATGAGAGTGAACCTACATAAATCAAATGAAAGGAAGAGTTATGATCACATATTTATAACTAAATGTAGAAAGTTTAAAATTGAAAATTTATAGTGGGACGTCCCAAAAAGAAAAATAGGAAATTTATTGTTGCACGGAGGGAGTATCTGGAATTTTGCATGGTGTTAGAGCTAAAATTATGAAACACATTCAAATTCTAAAAAAGCTAAAAATCATCTTTGCTTCCGCTTCTGCAAATCAATGACCAACGTTGAAGGTCCCATTTTGATCAACAATTCAGCGTTTGAACTTGCCCGCCAATGATTCAAGACCGAACTTGCCTGCGCACAGGAAGCCGATGCCAGGGCAGCCAACGAAGTCATCGTCGCTCGCTCCGCAGCCGATCGACTTCGGGCCGAGGCCATTGCTGCCTTGAAACCCGCTGCCACCACCAGCGCACATATGCTGCTGTCTACCTCTCTGCTTTTTCATCATGTTTCAGATCACCCTACACTGCAGATCTCTTTAGTGATTCTGAAAGGAGAAAATTCTCATGATGGACTTTAGCTATTTGCAACGCTTTTTGTACTGGGGTTCTTCGATGGAACTATTACTTGCCTAGATGTTTCTCGATATTACAAAACACAGTTCGTTGTTAACTCTTCACTTGTTGGATGGATATTCCAAACCATAGAGCTATCTTTTTGGTTTTCCATCACTTATCGTGATGCTGTTTAGGAGATATGGGATGGTCTCGTGCAACGTTTTTCAATTGGAAATGGTCCAAGAGTTATGCAGATTTGTATTGATCTTGCGAACTATCGCCAGAACGGACAACAAATTGCTACCTATTATGGGTTATGCTAGAAGTTATGGGTGAGTTAAGTACCCATCTGCCACCCCGTCCCTGTGCATAAAAGACTTGTACCTGTCAATGCTACCTTTGAATATCTAATCTTGTCATTGATCAAAAGAATGAGATTATCCATCACTTTCTCATTGGATTTGATGACGGTTACAACACTATTCGTTCGAACATTATGTATCAAGAACCGTTGCTGCCTCTCAGTCAGGTTTAAGCCCTTACAATTCAGGATGAGCATCACAAGACCGTGATACGATTTTGTGATTCTCAAATCGACTCAATGGCGTTTGTTTCTCCAACATGACGCGGTTCCTCAAGTATCAAAGTTCCTAAAGTCAAATCGATCGCAAGAATCTGCTGAGCAACCATTTTGGGCAAAGAGGACATGACATTACCACTTGTTTTAAGATCTATGGTTTTCCATATTGGTAAACTAAAGGACGTGGATCAGGGGAACTACACCAACAACAGCAGCCTAGGGAATAACAACGGCAGATCCGTGGTTTTCTAGATTGATACGATCTTATGTGTTAATTGTTACCTTCGATGATTTTTATCTTAGGGAACGGTATCCACCACGATACTCGTTTGTTTCAAGGGCAGCAAGTTACTTGTGACTCTATCATTTTGTGATTACTTGAAACGTAGTTTATTTATTGTTATGTATGCTTTATTTATTCGTATTTTAAGTTACAATTGTATGCATAAATTATTGATTTTTTTATTATTATTCTTGAGTATGGTAGTGGCTCATTTAATTTTTATTATTTAATTTATGCATGATACTATTAACAAAGTGTTGTTTTAAACCGACTAACCGTTGGACGGAGTCATTTTATAATTGATGTAACTAATAGGGTGATTTGATGTTTGCTTTATTTATTGCATTGATATTTCTATAACTTTAAAAAACTTTTAAAATGTATCATAATATATAAATAATTATAATTTGATTCTCAAAATTATTGAATCGAGATCTTTCATGATTGGTTTAACCATTAGTCGGTTTGATATAATACTTTCTCTACTATCAATATATGTTGGGCATAAAAAACAAATGAAGTAAGAATAGAAAATTTGAACCGATGAGCATGTATCAAGAACATAAAAGCACAAATGAGGTAAGAATAGAAAATTTGAACCGATGAGCATGTATCAAGAACTATTTAATTAATATCGCTCCTTTCAATCGCACTCACAAATATAATACATTTTACACTTTTTTTTAATAAAGACTTAAATTTCATTCATTTGAAAAGTACACTTATCTAATTTAGTGCTTATCTTGATCCAAAAAAAATGCTTATCTGTACATCCAAAACTTCCCTTTTCTTAATTTATTTCCTCCCAAGTTGCATCTACATTATCTTATACTCCCTTGTCCCGCCAGTTTTGGGCTATTTTTTGGTCAACTTTCTTAAATCATGTTTGACCATCAATAACTTTAATTACGGATATTAGTGGTACATTATAATTTATTTCTTTTATAGATAAAACCACCAATAGTGGGGGTTATTATTAGGTCCCCAGCCTTTAATAAAAAAAGAGTACATTCTTCTTGAGGCCGCAATTGGCAAAGGAAGCATTTGTTGCCTTCAAAAGAGAGTTTGAAAAGCTAAAACTACTTGCTAAAAATAGACCTATGTAATATTGAAGTG
>JAULKJ010269411.1:0-13375 GCA_032355405.1 Rubia balearica | reverse complement strand
AGTGGAGACGAGGCAAGACCTTATATACTCTCACTGTCTCATTTCAATCTGCAATTTAACTATTCATTTAGTCAAAACTTTCTACCTTTAACCCTAAAATTGAATTGGCATATAAGTATAAATATTATTGTGTGATACATTGTTAGATTCATTATAACATATATTTTCACAATATTAACTTTTTACAAATTTTAATTATTCTTAATGAAAGATATTAAGAATAAAATATTTTTCAAGTCAACTGATGAAAGTCAAAGTGTGCAGATTGAAATGAAACCTAAGGAGTATAAGCCATTTAGTTTTTAAGAAATCGATATGGATAGATCTTTTAGCAGATAGAGGTCGACATACCCGCACACGAACTGCCAGCATGTGACCATTGACGTCGTTAGCCGGTCGAGAATTCAATAACCAAGGGCGGATTGAGTAGGGGAATATGTGGTGCTAGAGAACCTGCTCGGATTCTTCGATTAGTAATAAAAGTAATATATATTTTTTCATCTTTAATCATTAATTGTGATTTCGTTCAAATATTTAATTTTATACTCAATGAAAACAATATTGTGATTAATATAAATGGAAAAATGTTAACTTCTTTGAACTTAAATAATTCAGGTTTTGAGTGTTTAAAAACTTTGATTTTGGATGAAACTGCAGAGGCGAATGACATTCATAGACGGATAGGGAAGAATCATCCTCTATGATTCCCTTTTAATAATTAACTCTTAAATATATTTAAATGATATTCGTTCAGGGTCTCTAATTAGGGGAATGTTCAAATATTTTCATATCATTCACGTGGATTTGGGTCCTCATAAGAATATTTTTTACAATTTTGTTTACGATCTCTTATTTTGATGAGTCCGTCTCTTGAAAGACGCTCTTTCAACTAGTTATGGAAAAACCAAGATTTAAGCTGCAAATTAGAAGAAATCAACATAAAATTTTTGGATTACATTGATCAGGTCATAAGTTTAAAACTACTACACGTTGCATAATTTTTTTAAATTTTTTTACAACTAAAATCTTTTATCTTTTGATAATTCTAATTCAACCACGTCTTGCCATATGTCTATGGAAAGACGGTCTTGCCTAAGATTTAGTGTATTTTGATACCAATGAATTACACACACATATATATAGAGGCATATGACGGGGTTGAATTAGAACTGTAAAAATATAAAAGGTTTTATATATACTCCCTCCATTTTTTAAAATTTATTACGCCATAAGTTTAGGTGCCCAGATTTAGATGAAGAAAATGAATGGATGAAATTGAATGTAGAAAGTAAAAAGTAGACTGAGTGGATGAAATTGAAAGAATCTTTCCAAAAATGGAAAGAGTGTTAAATAAAAAAAATCTATTTATAGTAAGTGTGCCATAAATAACAAAACTGAGGGAATATATATATATATATATATATTCTTTTTCATTTTATAATTTTATAATTATTATTTAAACAATAAGAAAATCCCTTATTTTGCATACTAATATATATTTATAATTTATATTAATTAACATTTCCATATAGTCAGTAATTAATATAGTTTTTTATACATTTATGAATATTCTAATATATATCTTAATATTAGTAAATAGGAAAGAATCTGAATGTATTAGAAACATAAATCGATAAAAACAGCACAGCACCCCTCATTTTTAGTTCTTGATCCACCAGTGTCAATAACTACCTATTCGTAGAGTTTTAATCATATATTTTTTATATTAGATTTTAATAATTTTTTCAATTTTTTTAAAATTAATTATGTAAAAATCAAATTCTCAATTAAAAAGCATGTCACTTTTGTAAACTATCAAAAATTAAACTAACAACTTTCGGCTAGAATGTTAAGAGATAGCAGGCACTAGTGAAAAAGGTGATTGAAAGTAGTGATAAAAGTGGTTTCAGAACTGCCTTTATTTAGGGTCTGAATTCAATTTCAAATTCGAAACTACCTTTTCAGACACCCCTTCATTTTAAAGATGGTTTTAAATTAATTAAAGATAATTTTGACTTTAAAGAAAATTGATTAAAGGTGGTTCTTTGTTGGCAATTTTGACCCACTATATATAAAATCATAAAATTTCTGGCTTTCTTCCCCTTAGGTTTTTTTCTTTAGATCTCACGCTTCCCTCTCCCTTTCTCAGCCTTCTGCCTCCTTTAAAGCTTCTCCTTCACGTCTCCCAAACCCTTTCTCAGCCTTCCGCCTCTTTCCTCTCGCACCGTCATGTCGCTTCCATCCTGTCACACCAGTGCGCCACTTGGAGAAATCCCTCTCTCCGATGGATTCATTTCAAACAAGTGACATTGGTTTCAGAATGGTTTCAAACGAGATTTTCGTTTGCAAATCTAAATTTACAGGTGTTGATTGCTCCCAGAAACCAAGCTCTTTTTTGGATTCAAGTTCCAGATTTGAACTGAATTCCGATCTTAATCAAAGGTTGTTTTTGAACCGCCTTTGATCATTATTGACGATCAAAGACAGAGTCAGAGAAGGAACTTGAAATGTGCCTTCTATAAAACGTTAAAACCGTCTTAATTTAATCACCCTTTTGCACTAGTTGGTATTTTTGAGAAAATATACATGAAAATATATCAAATTAATAAGGCTTATGTGGCATTAATAAGGAAACAGAAATTCTTTCTTTGTAGGAAAAATTATAGATGGTACCTTACTTATAGAATTAGGTTTTCTTGTTGGTTAGATTATAGATGGTAATTTCATTATAGACTTTAAAATCCTATTCCTATTAGACTTTAGTGCCTTTGGGGTCTTTGGTGTATTTCACATTATATTTAATAAAGTAATTATCTCTATATATATTTTATTGTTGTCAGAGTTGGTTCAATGTGAGACCCCAATTTAAAATCTGAAATCCTAATTACAAAATAACCCCGGCGCATACGATGAGTTTTCATATGTGCTATGTAAATAACATTTTTTTAATATAAGAGTTAAGTGCTAAAATGACTTGGATTTTAGACTGAGAGTGCCAATATAACCCTGCAATTTCAGAAAGTGCCAAAATAACATTTGACTCATTTGACTTTTTAGTCAACTGATTTATGGCTCGATTTTAAGGAAAAGACAATTTTTTTCCTTGAATTGAAAAAGGTCTAAGTGCTAAAATGATCCTTATTTTATGCTGAAAGTACCAATATAACCCTGCAATCTCAGAAAGTACTAAAATAACCCTTGACCATGTTAACTTTTTAGTAACTAGTTTACTGTCGGAATAAGGTGAAAATACTGTTTTGCCTTTATTTTAAAAAAAGGAAAAAAGTCACAAAATATGAAATGACGTCCTTGCCCCTTACTTTATTTCTCCGTTTCTCCTATTTTACTCTTGCATTTTCTATTCTTCCCCATACTTTCTTCCCGCTCCATCCTTGTACCTGCTTTCTTCAACCCGAAGCACAGAAACCGAGGTTTCGACCGACCGCTTTCTCCTCTGCCCGATCTCCGTCAAAGTTCCCACGTGTCTTCCTCCTTGAATACCACATCCAGCGGCCATGCTTCGACACTCCGTCGCAGGCACAAAAAAATCTCCGTCGTAGGTAAGCCCTAGGTCGAATTTGGGGCAAATAAAAAATCTGGAAAATTGGGCATGGATTAAAATTGATATTGATGTTGTTTTGTTGTGATTTCATCGTTACATCCTCTTCAGAATGTGTGAACTTCCCTTACACAATAGTTCAAGCAAGGCAGTTTCAACTTTTTAAAAGTACAAGGAAAGTAGTATGAGGTACCGGAATTGACAGAGGAACCAGTAGGCCTTAATTACTGGGGAAGTAGAGGCTCTTAATTATACTATGAGGTAGCCCATTCCAGCGATGGTAGCGACTAAAACAGGGAGATGTACGACTTAGGTTCGGTGAGGAGTGAGGAAGGGAAGAAGACACGTCTTCATTTTATTAACTATGTACTGAAATAACCCTTTCTTTAAATCGAAAGTGCAGATATAAACCTGAGTTTATTGACTATGTGCTAAAATAACCCTGTCTTTATATCGAAAGTGCAGATATAACCCTAATTTTATTGACTATGTGCTGAAATAACTCTGTATAACTCTGAGGGGGGTATTTCAGCCATTTTTTAGATTTTATCTCAAGGGTATTTTAGTCATTTCTTTTTGCTTCACCGGAATTTACACTATCAATGCTGGAAAGATAGACTTTGGGTATATCGGCACAATTTTTTTTAAAAGTTAGGGGTAGATTGACACATACAATAATAAGTTAGGGTTATTTTTACACTTTCTAAGAATGCAGCGTTATATTGACACTTTCAAACTAAAGTCAGGATTATAAATATAAATTACCCTTTATGTAAAATTGACAACAATGCTGAAGTTTCTACACTCTACCTATAAGTAGAATAACATGAAATCATTAATTTACTTACTTTGCCAATGTGCCTTGAATCTTAAGATCCCCAATGGTTTCGTATGATCCACTACAACAGAGCACAGATTAGTGCCAAACCTTCTACCCGCTACTCCCATCAAATTGACTAGGATAAGAAAGAAATCAACGTCAAAACCAACTCAAATACTCCCTCCGGACCTGCAGAAATGACACAAGTACTTTTAGCACGTTATCCAAGATACATGTTCGTCAGTTAATATATTTATCTACGTATAATAACGGCAAATAAAAAGTTACTTTTCAAAAACTACGTGTTGCGACGAATTGAACAATATCACATATGTATATATTATTGTTCATATATCTATTCAAATATGCTATCAAAAGTTACTTTTGAAATAGTGTCCCAAAAGCAACCCTGCAAATTAAACAGGGATAGATGGAGTAGTCCCCTTAACTAGCTAGAATTATTAATGTTGATCTCCACTGGATCAATAATTGATTTGAAACTTTGAATCGGGAGGATATGACTTTTGAGCAGCAACGCTTGACCGTATCATGTCTGAAAGGTAAACTTTCTTAGCTGCTTGTCTAAATCCAACTTGCAAATCGATGTATTAATTTATTCTTCCGGCTTTTTAAAGGACTGAAGTCAGAGGATTTATTTTATTGTAAGTATAATAAATACACATATTAAAATGATAATTTTTCCTGATGAAGTATATGCAAAAATATTTACAATTTCTAACAGATTTGATATAATTATTCATTCGGGAATACTCATGAAATTAGCCAATAGCTGTTCTAGAACAAACGATGAGTAGTAAATTCAACCGGTTATAGTCATACGTGATCATACATGCTCTCATATGAGGCAGTAGGGGGTATTTATGTAATTTTAATTCAACTCTAATTTCAGGGGTCTATCTCTAATAATTTTATTGAGATCTATCTCTAATATTTTTCCAACAGTTTTTTTGTCCAATTTTTTCTCATCATTTTCCCTCAAGCTGAAATTTGCAAAACATAAAATCAAAAAAATGTAAAAAATCAATATGATCATCGAAATGAAAATCATAAACATCAGTTACAACTAGCAAAACATCAACGAAAAATCATAAAACATCGACCGAAAAATTGCAGCAAAAAATAAACAAAAAATTGAAGAAACGTCGACTACAACTAACAAAACATCAATTGAAATACAAAAAAATCATAAATTGAAAATCATAAAAACATCAACAATCGAAAATCATAAAAAATCAACAAAGATTAAATTGTCAATTTTTTTAAAAAACTACAAATATCAACCAATATCATCCAAAAGCTAAAACAGCAATTCCTAACACCTAAATTTCACCGGGAAAATGAATAACGTCAACATAAGAAAAAAACACTAAACAATCAACCTATATCACCAAAAATGTTACAAACATCAAATCTTATCCATAAAACTCACCTAGAAAATTAAAAATATCAACATGAGAGGGGAAAAAACTAAAAATATCAATCTATACAACCAGGAAAAAAAACTACAAAACATCGTCTCATATTAACTAAAACTCACTCGAAAAATAAAAAACCACCAACACGAGAGGAAAAAAACTAAAAACATCAACAACAAAATTACGGTACCTAAAGAATATAAATTCTTCACTCTAAAAATCACAATTAATACCAACAAATGTTTTAAAAAAAATATTCAGATATCAAGCTATATCAGTCAAAAAACTACAAACATCATCTCCTATGACCTAAAGCTAACCCAGAAAATGAAATATATTAACACGACAAAAAAGACACTACAAACATCAACTTATATCACCAAAACCTCACCCAAAAAATGAAAAACATCAACAGAGAAAATAAAACTACAGCATCAACCTATATCATCTAAAAAAGCTACAAATATCAACTTATATCACCTAAACCTAACACGAAAAAACATAAAGATCAACTAAAAACTATCAAAACCTCAGCTAAAAATCATATAACATCAACAAAAATTAATTCGTCAAATTAAATATCAATCTCAAAACGTCCATCTGAAAATCATAGACATTAACTAAAATTAACAAATCATCAACTGAAAATCACGAAACATCAACAAAGTTTAATTTGTCAAATTTAATAGCAATTTAAAACGTCAAGGTGAAAATCATAAACATCAACTAAAACAAACAAATCACAAAATATCAACAAAAGGTTGAATTGACGATTTTTTTTAAAAAAAAACTCACCTAGTCACGCGCGTGAAGCCATGCGCGTCTTCTTCCTCCTCCTGTCACGTGCATATTAAGCGCGTCTTCATCTCTTGCGCTGCTCTATTCCTTCCGCTGGTGCCGCGCTCCGCTTCCAGATTGTTGTGATGCCACCGCTACGCTCGTTGTCACTCCACAGCTTCCAGATCGTTGAATCTCTGCGGCGCTCCATATCATCGGATCTCCGCCGCGCTCCAGATTGTCGGATCGTCAAATCTTTGCTCCTCTTTCCACATGACCACCGGAGCAGCAGCTTACCTCATAAAATGTGACCCGAAATTTGCCGCAAGGGTTAATCGACGCCATGAAATTCCACCGGGTGAGAGAGCAGAGGAAGTAGACAAAAGAGCCAGCGAAAATTGGGCTGAAATCCGATGAATTCGGTAGAATCCGGCGATAATTGTCTGCCACGTAGCGGTTTCCGGTGGAAGATTCCAGCGAAAAAAGAAAATGAAAATGAAATAAATACCTGAAAATGTGATATTCATATATGGACCAAAAGTGTCTATATTTAAAATAAAATTCCTTTACTTGTTCAGGTTATTTAAAAAAAAAACCTCAATCCAATTGAAACTTACAATAATTGCATAATAAACGCTGGACTAAAGTTTAGGCTGCCAAAAAACAAGACTTTGTGTATTGATCATCTCTTTCCTAATTTTCCTTTTTCTTTTAAGCTTCATTAAAAAAATAGGTAGGCTATTATAAATCTATTTTAATTGTTAGGCAATCATAAGTCTACTATAAATCTTACTTATATGCCAAGTTTAAGTTCGGTAAGGTGTGATAAGAAAAGAAGGAAGTTTGGTAAGGTTTTCTGAATCATTCAACAAGCACCCTAATATGTTTTGTCGAGTACTTTTTAGTAAACCTGTGATTTCGGGGCTTAATTCCCATATTTCACATTGTAACTACACTTCAATTTTATCATTAAAAAAATCACACACATGTATATATAATCTGATAGAATATATATATATATATATAGAAGGGTTACAAACGTCTAGAAATCTTTAGTAACTTCTACAAAAAGATATAAATAAATAAATATATATATATATATATATATAGGTTGGTCCAATATATTTTAACATCGTGTTTGAAACTTTATTTTGGATTATTTCGATCAATACAAAATACATAATAAATATTTATCAAAGGCGAGTTTGAGACTCTCACCCGACAACTGGTGACTATCTGACTATCTAGAAACTCTAGGGATCTCCTCAAGAAAGATTCTTGACTAACCTTTCCTCAAATCCCTTCCCATGACTCTACGTTAGGGTCTCATGCAATCTGACGAGTGTTCATTTCGCCCTTGCTTACTCTTCTTCTTTGACAAGACAAATGAGGTAAATTAGACTTTGCTAATTTTCTTCTTTTTGGCATTCAGTTTCTGCTTTCCCAATCACGGTCTTACCTGGTCAGAATATCCATATAATATACAAAAAGAAACTCCGAAGGATAAAAATTACTACTGCTAGAGGATGACTTTGGGGGTTGGAACTTAGTCAAGTGCAATGCCAGGAGGCTCACCCCATGTTTGTTTTATTTTAATTTAAATGATACAAAATGGGGAGGGGTGGGGATAAAACAATACCCTAAAAAATATTACATTGTTTGAATCATCTTCTATCGTAATAATTCAAATATATCAATCACATGTTGTACGATCTAGTTAGAAAAGTTTGAACACTAATTTTCTCATATTTTGCTCATTCTCTACACAAAGAATGATTTTTTCTTTGATATATTGAATGAAAAATTGTGATTATTAAAATATAAGAAGAAGTAATACATATGTACAAAATACTCACAAAAATAGGGACGAAGCTTAGAGGCTTCTTTGCAAAATTGTTGAACCTACACTCTATTTATATGACTTCTTCTTATACTTTTAGAAGAAAATTATCAATTATATCATCAACATCAATAGCTACCAAACATATTTTTTTCTATGCTCGATATTGCCAATGAATTTAACATATTTTGAATCATAGTTATCCGCAAATAATTTTTTTTTATCAATTTCAGTTTTGAAAACTTCTTTTGGCAGATGCTACATTAACAAACATGGTTAGTAAGAATCTATAAGCAATTAAAATATTATCCATCATTTTTAAATATTTTAAAATTTAAAAGAATCTCATGGTTCTCCATTGTGCTTTGAGTTGCACTACTTGCAATATGTGTGATTCTTACAATAAACGTTTTGAATCAATATCACAATCACCACCACATGTCAGCAAATTTTCAAGTTACAAACAAAAATATTTCTTTCCTTCATCATCCAATGAAAATAAATGTGATGCATCAATTAACAAGATTCAATAAGTTCCATTTGTTTAAAACTAGTTTTTAATTGTGAAATGACCATATCAACTATGATATAATAAAATAGTCTGTTCTAATATTTAATTGTGCAGATTGTTGGTCTCTCCCAGAATCTGGAATTTCATTAAAAAAAGTTATTTCTTATGAGCATAAATTTTATTTGAAAATTAGTTCCATTACATTTCATTAGCAATCTCTTTTGCACCAATTACATTCAAAACAAACTCATCTATCCTATATTTTTCAAAATAAAAAATTAATGCTTTCAAACTTTCAATAGTTACATCAAAACACATATCTTCGTATTGTAAACTTTTACTAACTTAATTAATTTTATACAATATGTCATACCAAATAACCAAATTAAAATGAATTCAAAACTTGACAACTCACCTGATAATAATTTTTCAACATCTCAACTTATTTTAGGATCATCACAAAGTTCAGTTAATTTTATTAGAGATTTTTTTTTAAATGGAGCTTGAATTTTTATTGTTTTTACACTTTCTATACTGATTCTCCCATCTTGTTTCACACAATGATTGCAAAGTTAATTCATCAACATATTCAAATAAAATATTCAATCTCTTTGTTGAATTTCAAACACATTATACAAAGCTTGACATGCTCCAAAAAGGATTTTTCTTTTAAACAAGAATTAGTCATATCAGAAAGAACTAAGTTAAGAGAATGACAACCATAAGACATATAAAAAGCCCTGGAATTTATATCAAGTATTTCTCAACACCTTGGTGTTTTACCCACATATTAGAACCATTATCATACCCCTATCCCCTCACATAATTAATATTTAAATCAAGACAGCTAAGAGCAACTTGTATTTCACCAAAAAGTTCTAGTCCAGAATTATTTTCTACATCTAGAAACTCTAAAATATTATCTTCTATTTTTATTGGATTGTTTACAACATCAACACATACAATATTAATCAAAGTCATTTTTTCTATATGACTAGCATTGAGAATGCAATCAAGAATGAAAGAAAAGTATTTAGTTTCTTTAGTTTTCTTAAGTATCGTTGTCTTCACTCTTCACTCGTAATGCTAGCATCTCAATTAGTTCATTTTTTGTTTTATGAATAAGATAATGATTAGGAACTTTTTATCATGAATGAGTCGAAATTGATGTTTCATTGTTTCATCATATCAAGCCATATTATCAAGAAACCCTTAAAAGTTCCAATTACAATCTTCATTAATTTTCTATTTTTTTCACGAAATGCCAAATTGTTCATTCCAACGCGCTTAAGAACAAAACTATTCTACGCATAAATTGTTTCCAATGTTCAGTATCTTTATTAATTTATTCTTGTAATTCTCTATCAATTGTTTGATTTGTTCTCAATCTAATTTGAAGCTCAGACCAAGCCCTAAGGTTTCTAAGATGTTCCGTAGTATCTTCTTGTTTTTTTAAGTTTATCACTTAAATGTCTCCAAACATATACCCATTTTGTATATAAATGACTTTTAGAACGAACATTCACTACCAGAGAAATGAATTTTAACTTCGGTTATATAGCACTTTTAACTTCATTTCTGACCCAAAGAATAACCAAAGTCAAAAGAGGCTCAGTAAAAAATCATCTTTTGACTTCGGTTCTTTTTAACCAAAGTCATTAGTTTTATCTAAAATCGGAACTAAAACCGCTTCGATGTCGGGTGACCTGAGACCGGAGCCGAAACCCTACATGCGTCGGGTGACTCATTTCTCTATTTAAAAAAATTACCAAAAATGAATTCGGTTACTGTTCCACATTCGGTAGTTCATGTGTGAAACATTCTGGAAAGGCTGTGCGCCAGTCTTGGCCGCCCATACCAGCCGACACCACAGCCATCGTATGGGAGGTAAGTCACGGTAGCCCAACACCAGGAACCATAAGCTGGCTCGCCTCGGTCCGGACCAGGGACCCGGAGCACCCCTTGGGGTACAACCCCAAGATAGCCCAAGTTTTCCCCACACGGTCGCTGTCGAGATTCGAACTTGGGTCTTCCCATAAATCACACATGTCACAACCATTGGGGTACACCTACGGGTGTTGTGTGAAACATTCTGAATTAGACATAATCTGACCAAAATTGGTTGTTCGTCACAGAATTGATTCGTATCAAAAGATTCAAAAGAAAAACATTCTAAATAAAATATCTAACGGGTGTCTGTAAAACCTTGAGGGCAGAGTTATCCCAAGACAGAAAGAACAGTAACATTTCACTTTGAGGGGTTTGAAATGGGGTTTTAGGCCAAAAGGCTCTTCACTTCCAATGGAAACTATCATGCTTTCGCGGCCAATCTGTTCTGTCTTGCCACCGACTCCGGCAACTGCATGCTCATTTCCGACCACTCTTCCATTTCCGGCAACCAAGCTCTTCCTCGTATCAACTTCCGACGTCTGTAGATGCAAGAACGCAGAAGAGGAGGCAGCCCTCCAAGTCCTTCTTCCAGAAGAGTTTCTTGACGATGAATGGCAAGAACGGCAGAGGGAGAAGACCAAGGAGTTTCACAGGATGCACCAAGAGGAAGAGGATGAGGAAGCGAGGATGGTGGATGAGTACAGGCAGATTGCAATGCAGCTCAAAGATTATCCTCAGGAAGATCTTGTTAAAGCCAGGTTACTAGTTGCCAGCTTCATTAAATCAGCCGAGGAAGTTGAAGAGAAAATTGAGGAAGCGGGTGAAAATGGAGAGCTCAAAGAACTCGTTCTACTTATATTGTGGAATCGCCTTGATCTTGCTCGGCGTGATGAGGAAAAGGATGTGATTCGAAGTCTTGATCTTTTGTACAGAAGGATAGAGACTGAGATTTTGAAACGGGAGGCGACACCTGCAATGAGAATGCTTAATGATCTTTTGAATCTGTATGATGGATTCGACGGTCAAGTTTGGCTAAAAGAATGCAAAAAGAGGATGATCGATACATTCCCACGAGAGGATCCATTAAGCATCCTTGTACCACCAGGGTTTGACATTGATAAGCACGAAGGCCCGTTGGTGCCAGCATTGGATGTAAAAGATGATAATGTTCTTCTGCGAGTGGATTTTGTCCGGGAGGTGGATGAATTGCTGCAAGAAGTTCGTCATGAGCAAAGCAAACCTCGAGATTCACAAGGATTTGATGCTGAATCTGTTGCAAATAGATTAAAGCAGCAAGAGAAGCAGAGAGCCATTCACCAAGTGGAAGCTTTGTTAGATCTGGCAGTTAACCTGTGCTGGTAAGAGTTTTAGACTGAGATCTTGATTGAGTTTTGCCTGATTAGTACTGTGTTTCTGACATTGATTTGCCCAAAACACAATCATGTATATATTTCTTGAAAGTTAAATCATTCGAAACCAGTTTGGATATACAAGCAGCTAGGACAGTTTCTTATTTTCGACAAAAAAAAAAAAAAAGTAAAACCTTGAGGGAACAACACAGACTGAATACTTCGATCTCCTAAGTCATCCTTTGAGTTGCTTCTTCGACAAGAAGCCTCTCTTTGGTCTTTGTCTTAGTTTGAGATTCTGAGCCCATGGTTCCATCTTCGCCTTTACTTTGAAAATTAAAGTAAGATTAGTTTTGCAGATATAAATATTGATCACAAATATTAGGTATTAACAAACAATAAAAATAACAGGACATAAAGATTGTTGAACTTACAATGCAGCATCAATTTTGCTTGCGTTTCTTTCAGATTCATCCATTTTGAAAATTTTTGACGTACCAAAAAATGCAAATAGATACAATGTATAATACTGATACGATAAGCTTCAGGAAGATAAAGAAGACCAATATCTTATATTGGAATGTACCAGTTGGGAAAAGTAGTGTTAGGTTAAAGGCACCCTAAAAAGGCACTGTGATAAGGAAATAGAAATCTTTTCCTTGGTAGAGAAAGGTCATAAATGATAGTTACCTTATAGAATTAGTTTCCTTATATAATTAGTTATGGATGGTAATTTCCTTATACATTTAGAATTCTATTCTCATTAGACTTTGGTTTGTTATAGCACTATATATTGTAAATCTCATCATTGGTGAGGTGTGTCATTGATGTGATAATTATGCACAATTAATAAATTCATTTATATTTTATAATGGTATAAGAGGTTAAAAATTTTGAGATCTAAACTCTAAATAAATCTGCCGCCGTCTTCCGCTAGAGCCGCCGCCGTCGTCAAACAGCGCATTACACTTCACGCGCCGCCACCATCATCGACTACCCTGCCGGTTGCTGTTTTTTCTATTGTTGTTGCCACCTCAACGGTTGCGGTGATCCGTACTACTCCGATCTGCTGGCGAGTGACGTTCACGTGCCACCACCTGACTTTACGTACCACTGTGCCTCTACCTACATGATTTGCCAATTTCGCTGTCAACGGTAGCCACGGCTTCTTCTCCTGTTGTCGTGGACGTTTA
>JAULKJ010269302.1:0-13375 GCA_032355405.1 Rubia balearica | reverse complement strand
TGTCTCGTGTTTATTTACTTTACATACTTGGTTAAGTTAGACTATGTTGGAACATAGGATTACTAGTTAAGCTAAAACCAGTTTTTCAATTGGTATCAAAACAATGTCACTTACGTTTTACCTTGGTTGTCAAGGAAAGTGTGATCCGATTTTACCATGGCGACAAAGGAATGAGCTTCTGTATCTCGGCCACCTCTGCTTGAAGGATCGAACTACAACTACTGGAAGGCTCGCATGAGGGTGACCATCAATTCTCTAGATGAACTTGCATGGCACATTGTTGAGAACGAGTGGAACCCTCCAACTGAAAATGTAGAATCCAGCTCTAAGGAGAAAGAAGGAGAGTCAAGTTCTAAGAAACAAACGCTTAAGGACAAATTATCATGGTTTCCAGATGAATTGAAGGGCTCTCTAGAAAATTCGAAGGCGTTAAATGCGATCTTCACAGCTGTTGATGAAAATCAGTTTAAGCTCATCTCTACATGTCATTAGGCTAAGAAAGCATGAGATATTTTGCAGACTGTACATGAAGGAACTAGTAGAGTACCTGAATCCAAACTTCATATGTTGGCAACTAAGTTCGAAGAATTTAAGATGGAGGAGAATGACAAGATTGTCACATTCAAAGAAAAATTGAGAGACATCTCTAATATGGCTTATCAATTGGGAAAAGTCTACAAAGAATCTAAGTTGGTGAAAAAAAACCTTAAGATCACTGCCCAAGAGGTTTGCTGTGAAGGTTTTGGCAATAGAAGAAGCTAGAGATGTATCTAGGATGTCCTTGGATGAATTGATGGGATCTCCACAGACGTATGAGATGAACATGGAACAACATGCAAAGAAGACTCAAAAGGAGTTAGCGTTTAAATTATCTTCATCATGGGATGATCATGAATCATATAATGAGGATAATAATGAAGAAATTGCTCTCATCACTAAGAATTTTTCAAGAATGCTGGAGAAGGTTGTGAACAGGAAACCACGAGATAGAACTGGAGGGAATAGACCAAGTGGACAAAACTTCGGTAAGAACCGTGGAAATCGAATAGAACAAGGAAACCAACAGTTCATGAGCAATCAAGGTGGTGAAGCAAAACAGCAAGGAAGGATTCAGTGTAGAGAATGTGAATGATTTAGACATATCCAGTCTGAATGTGCCAATACCCGGAAGAAACAAAGACGATTGTATGTTACTTCATGGAGTGAGGATGAAGAAGATGAGAAAGATGAAGAGGAACTTACCAGTAATTATGTGGCATTTGGAACAAAAATTTGTGAATAAGTTGTGGACGTATGTTACAACACAGATACTGCAGTATGTTCCAACACAGAAATGGTATGTCTCCCGATGTCTCCAGCGACGATGATGACCAATCCGTGAGTAGTGAAGACATCCACAAGTCGTATGAACAGATGTATGACATGTTGATAAAAGTTGCTGAGGCATACAAATCTCTAAAGGTAGAGAAAAATCAATTGGCCGATGCAAAGAAGGATTTGATAGTACATATTTAGAAATTAAGGAACGAAGTTGAAGATCTGAATATGAGATTAAACTTGATGATTGAACGGGCTGAAGTGGCAGAAGCAACAATCAGGCAATTGAATTCTGGAAAATCAAAGTTAGACGACATTCTGACCATGGGAAAAAGCTTTGGAGATTGGCAAGGAAACGACTATGGCAATGCAACATGTGATGTCAGAAACTTTAAGAAGAAGGTTCAGGATATGAAGAAAAGGGCGATGAAGACTCGCATTCGAAAGCCTCTTATATGTAGTTATTGCATGTTTAAAGGACATATCAAGGAACGGTTTCTCAAATTATTGAGGGATATTATGAATGGCCGTTAGTTTTCAGTATGTTTCAACATAGACAGAACCCAGCGGTTAAAACTAGTTCGGAAGGTATGGATTCCCAAACGCACGAATACTTTCTTTGTTGCTCATACTTCACTCATTGCACATTTTAGAGACTCGTGGTACTTTGATAGTGGGTGCTCTCGTCACATGACCGGAACTCAAGAGTTTTTGACGAAGATAAAACCATACGATGGACGTTCGGTTACTTTTGGTGATGGGAAGAGAAGCCAAGTGATTGGCAAAGGTGGAATGAAAATTGAAGGATTTCTGGTGTTTACTAGTGTGTTGCTCGTTGAAGGGTTAAAGGCGAATTTGCTAAGCATCAGTCAATTATGTGATGACAATATGACAGTTGAATTTCATAAAGACAGATGTGTGGTTAGACATGGAGATGACAAAAATCTTTCTGGTATTCGATCATCAGATAATTGTAATCTTTTGGAGCAAGATGTATGATGCTTAAGTTCAAAACAAGACAAAGACACACTATGGCATAGGAAGCTTGTGCATATCAACTATAAAACCTTGGTGAAGATTGAAAATTCAAAGGCAGTTCGAGGAATGCCTATGCTTATAACCAAGAGTGGAATTGTTTGCGGTCCATGTCAACAAGGTAAACAGATTTGGTCTCCTCACTCTGCAGTACAGTATATTACTACCTCGAGGAATCTTGAATTGCTTCATATGGATTTAATGGGTCCAGTCAATACACCTAGTGCAAGTGGCAAGAAGTATATCTTTGTGTGTGTTGATGATTTTTCGAGATTCACTTGGGTGGCATTTCTAAATGAAAAATCTGATACTGTGGATGTGTTTAGAAGCTTGGTAGTTAAATTGCAGACCGTGAAAGGAAGTTCGATTGAAAAAATTGTCAGAATCAGAAGTGATCATGGAAGCAAATTCGAAAACTCTCAGTTTAGTGATTTCTGTGATGAGCTTGGTATTCAACATGAATTCTCTGTGCCTATTACTCCACAACAAAATGGCATTGTCGAAATGAAGAATAGAACACTTCAGGAGATGGCTCGAGTTATGCTTGCAGAAAAAGGTATACACAAAAAAAGGTGGGCAGAAGCTATTAACACAGCATGTTATACAATTAACCGTGTGGACCTTATACCTTTTACCAACAAGACTTCATATGAGATCTGGAAGGGAAAAAATCCAAATGTATCTCACTTTTATGTGTTTGGAAGCAAGTGTTATATTATAACAGATAGAGATCTATTGGCCAAGTTCGATAATCGTAGTGATGTCGGTATATTTCTGGCGTACTATGTAAACAACCGAGCTTACTATGTATTTAATCTTCATACAAATACACTTATGGAATCAATTAATGTTTTGGTGGATGATTCAGATGACAAAAAGGAGTCACAGGAGAAAAACGATGAACAGATACTGAGCATGTTCAAACATAGGTCACTTTTCCTGAACAGTTAGCTTCTGAGTATGTTCCAACACAGTTCAGTCCGTCAGAACAGCCAGCTACTGAGTATGTTGGAACACAGGAACAAACTGATGAACAGTTGATGTCTGAGAGTATGTTGGAACACACTCCCTCACACCCAGTCAGTATGTTCCAACACAAGAGATTCCAGAACCAATATCGAGAAGAATCTAATCTATTCCTAGAGTAAATTATCGTGAACTTGCTGGATTACAATGTTTTATATCACTTATTGAGCCAAAAAATTATAAAGAAGCGCACCTGGATGAATATTGGATTGCAACAATGCAAGAAAAACTCGAATAGTTTGAACGCAATGATGTGTGGTATCTTACTCCCCGTCCAAAAGGTGTTAATGTCATTGGTACAAAATTGATTTTCAAGAACAAATAGGATGCTGATGGGCAGATTACTCGCAACAAGTCTAGATTGGTGGCACAAGGATATACTCAAGTTGAAGGTGTTGACTTTGATGAGACTTTTGCACCAGTTGTCAGGTTAGAATTCATTCGCATCTTGCTTGCTATTACATGTACCATGAAGTTTACATTATATCAGATGGATGTGAAGAGTGCTTTCCTTCATGGAGTGGTAAATGAGAAGGTTTATGTGGAGCAACCTAAAGGGTTTGAAGATCCTCACAATCCGCATCAAGTATATCGACTCAAGAAGGCACTATATGGTTTGAAACAAGCACCTAGAGCATGGTATGAACGGCTGACAAACTTTCTACTTAAGAAAGGTTATCGTAGAGGGGGAGTAGATCGTACATTGTTTGTGCTCACAAAAAAATCCATGTTTTTGATAGCTCAAATCTATATGGATGACATTGTGTTCGGTTCTACCTCGCCTTCTATGGTACAAGATTTTGTGTCTCTTATGCAAGCCAAATTTGAGATGAGTATGGTTGGTGAACTTACTTATTTTTTGGGTCTTCAAGTTAAGCAAGAGAAGAATGGTTTGTTTATAAACCAAAACAAGTATGCATTAAATTTGGTGAAAAGGTTCGGACTTGAGAATGCTCGTGCTATTCGTACACCTATGGCTACCATAGAGAAATTGGTAAAGGATGAAAAAGGTGTCTCGGTCGATCAGAAATTATACAGAAGCATGACTGGAAGTCTATTGTATCTTACTGCCAGTTGACCTAACATATGCTTTAGTGTTGGTGTTTGTGCAAGATTTCAGGCTGATTCGAAGTAATCTCATTTGACTGCAGTGAAAAGAATAATTTGATATGTTAGTGGGACTTCTGATTACGGTATTTGGTATTCTAAGAATCAAGATTCAAATCTTATTGGCTATAGTGATTCTGACTGGGCTGAAATGTAGATGATCGCAAAAGTACTACTAGTGGTTGTTTCTTTATTGGCACGAATTTGGTATCTTGGTATACTAAGAAGCAAAATTTGATATCCTATCATCTGTTGAGGCTGAGTATCTTACTGCTGGAAGTTGTTGTGCACAGTTATTATAGATGAAACAAATATTGAATGATTATGGAATTCATCAAAGTCATTTAAAGATTTTGTGTGACAACAAAAGTGCAATTGACATCTCTAAAAATCTTGTCCAGCATTCGAGAACGAAGCACATTGATATAAGGCATCATTTTTTCAGAGATTTGGTTGAACAGAAAGAAGTGGTGATTGACTATGTTCAAACATGCGAACAATTTGCTGATATATTTACTAAACCACTTGATGCCTCAACCTTTGAGTTTCTTAGGCAACACTTTGGTGTGTGTCGAATATGAGGTATGTCTAAAACTCATCTTGTAAAAGATGTATATTTTGGTTTAGTTTATTATTTTATTTCAAAAATTAGAAAATCAAAAAAAAATTGAAAAAGGAGAAAATCTAAAAATATGGCGGTTGGAGAAGATTTGAAGCAATTGAAGTATGTTGAAACTTAAGTGGAGACAAGATTTGACAATAGATGGAAAATAATTACCTTGATAAAGTAAAAAGGTGATGGCACGGTTAGAGAGAAAAAGGGAAGAAGTGGGTGTTGTTAGTTTAAACTCTATTAGCTTTCCATATTCCCTCCTTTTCGCCACTCTTCCATTCTCACCAAAACTTCCAAACACTCCACATTCCCTCAAATCCTCATCTCTTTGCCGGGAAAATTTTTCTACAATGGCCAGAATTCAAAAGCCTATCCTTCTCACTCTTGGAGAACCGATAATACCTGAAGAATGATCAACACTACCTGTGCGCGAAGAAGAACAGTCGAGACCCAAATTTCAAAAGGTATCATCATCTGCCTCTACTCGTATGGTTTGGAAAGATAAAAATTTTGATTCTATAGATGAGTTTGATAGATGGGTACAAGCAAATCGGGTTAGCATTAATCTAAGGGGGTTAGAGGAACTTAAGATTGAATTTCTAGATGTGTCTATGGAGGAAGTATTGTCGGGTAACATTGGAAATATGTATTTCATAGAGGTTTTTTATGTTAAAAGGGGTATTTAAGGAGTATCGAGGTAAGGACGTGTTTCATGTTTTCTGTTATATTCCGAGGACGAGCTGTGAGATTATTGAGGAAATCACTGAGGAAGATGTTGTTGGTCTAAGGGTGATTAAGTCAACTGATCAGTTGAAAATGGCAGTATTTGATGCTAAGGCAGCACAGAAGAATTCTGAGCTTAGGGCATTAGACCCTGTTGTGATGGTGCTGACAGACAGTGATAGTGAAACTGAAGGTGTTGGGTATGTTCCAACATACCATCCAGAAAATGAAGCTGAGGACATTGAGGTTGATGAAGAAGTTTTGGGCGGTGATGAAGCAGAGGAGAATGATTCTCAAATGCATAATGTTGAATTTGTTGAGATCTCTAAAGGATTAGAGAAAGGGGGAGATGACCATATTTCTAAAGATGCAGATGGAGAGGTTTTGCATGTTCCAACATATGCAGAGCATGTTGGAACACAAGAGACTAAGCAGCAAACCGAGCAGGGCATTGATCTTGGCTATTCCAGTGACAAGGTCCTGGATGAATTTATTCAGACTCTGAAGGAGAAAAGAAAAATTAGTGAGGCCGAGAGCTTTGTGCCAGCCAAGAAAGCAAAATTGGCTCAACCTTTACCTAAGAAGAAGCAAACAAGGACTGTATTACCACCTCTACCGGTTAGTGCTACATTTTCTGAGTTGTTCTACTTTGAGAACTGTGGAGTATCTGGTGTCATTTGATGCTTCCTATATGAGTTACTGAGATTTTCTTTTGTAGGGGAAGGAAAATGTGACAAGAAAGCTAAATAAGGACCCAGAAGAGAGGAAATGCATGAAGTTGTTGTATCCATCTTGAAGAAAGTAGATTTTAATACTGTGAGTATTGTAAATTATTCTTTCCAGTTAGTAACTGCTTCTGACTGAAGAAGGCCTATTGTTAATTTTGTGTTTCTTTCTATCATGCTCATGCTGACATTTATGAATATATTCTTTGCAGACTTAGTCACAGTTTCCTTTAAGAATGTCTTCCATTTTATACTAAGGAATAATAATACTAATTTATGAACTGGAGACTAGATACTATTTTAGTTCTTAATATATTTCTCTATCATGCGCATGCTGTTCTAGTTAATTTGTCTATCCTTAAATTTTTCCTATAAAAGACAAGACATGTTTCTTAGTCTCTACAATGATTCTTGGTTGGTCCTATTTCATGTAGAGAGCATTTCAACTTATGTGTGTGGCAATAGAGATACATTTGTGCTAAGCTTTTACTATGCTCAGAACTTTGGCTTGTACTCATATACTCAATCATTGATTTGGTCTATAGCTAAAATGACCTTTTTTGTATCTCATTAGTTAATATCAAGAGGAATATACATGTTAATGTTTTAGCATCTCCGGTTTCAATTAAAAGCTCATCTCTGAATAAGGAATACTTGGTCCTATCCTATTAGGTTTCATCATAAACTGTTCTATGTTCTATGTTTTCCATTCTAGAATGATGTCATGTGTTGTTCATGTTGTATGCTGAATCTGTGTTCTACGTTTTGTCATATGCTATTCTGAATATATTGCTATACTGAATTTGTGTTCTGAATTAGGTATACTAGGATCTGCCTTGTTATATCTCAGAGTTTCTGCATGTGCTTTTCCATTCTCTATGTGTCTCACCTCTGAATCATGCTATGTATCTCTAAGGTTCTATATTCTATGTTCTATTTTGAGTCACTTAATCTGTGTTCTATGGGGTTGTATTTGACTTAAAGTTGAAGTTGCTGGTGAATTGGTTCAATTTTTTACAAGGTTGAGCTCAAATTAGAGTCTGTAAGATTTTATTGTTAGAGAATTTTTTATCTACACTTTTGTAGTTAGAATTTACATGGTTTAGCTTTATGTAAACGAGATGTACTGCTATATATTAATGTATGTTTAATTTGAGTTCTATCTATACCTTTTGATGTTTTTGATGCACTCAAAATCTGAATGCGTTTGGATTTAATAAGGATGTTCTCTCTTAGTTTTACTTCTCCTTAGGTTGTGTTTTCACTGTTTTGTTTCCTTTGTGATGTTGTTATTACCTATTCCACTTACTTCTTCCGAAAGTATTGTACACTAACCTATACACTCCTGATGAGCTGCAGATGACTTGTAGAGCTATATCAATGGCTAAAAGTGGTTCTGATATTGCGATAAATGATATAGCAAACACTGTTATACAAAAGTTATGGGATTCAGCTTTAAATATGGAGCCCTCAGATGAATATGAAACCTAGAGTGAACTCTCAGTATCTGAATTAAATGTATTGAAGGATACAGAACATGGAAAATCTGCATATCCTTCTCTAGGTCTTTGGGAATAACTTTTGTTTCAAATTTGAGGACTGCAAGCACTAAGTCGGACCATTGTGAGGGAACCGGGTATTACAAGGGCATTTGAATGGTTAAAATGTTCATTTTGTATGTTAATGAAAATGGTTAGGCAAATTATTCTTAAATAGATTTAGTGTAATTTACTGCATTTTTTGACAAGTGGCTTCCAATTATATACATAAAAAAACAAAGTATTCCATCAACTCTACATCATAAAATTACAGATTCCTAAAATTGTTTGTTAAAATGGATAGTAACACTTTCTTCTTTAGTATGAATGTTCATTAGGCCATTGTTTCAAGTAAAAAATACAATTATTTTCATTCTACTTCAACTAAGGACATGTATACTATTTCATTCTAAAAGAAACTTTATTAAATATTTAATACTTTTATTTATATTTATTTATAATTAAAATCGCACATCGTGCATTGTTAAAAATAATAATTATTGAATAAAATATATTATTAATTATTGATTAATTAAAATTCTGTATTTCATATTTGTATCAATATATTTCTTATAATTGATGATATTTACTTATAAAAATTATTTTTATATTTACAAAATACAATTACATATTATTTTTATATAAATATATAATATTGTATTAATAAACAGTACTTCCTCCATCCCAGCTCTATTTGCACTTTAACTTTTTTGACACTATTCTCTGTTAAAGTTTGACCACATATTTGAATAGATATATGAACAACAGTATTATTGCATATGATAGTGTTCAATTCGTCATAATAAATAGTTTCTAAATATCAACTTTTTATTAATTTGTCATTATAATATGTAGGTAAACATATTAATGGTCAAACATGTCTTTTGAACAGAGTGAGAATAATTACAGTGAAAATCTAAATGGGACAAAAGGATTATTAAATTTAAATAAAATAATATGTTAGTAAGTATGATCATTTATATTATATCGTGCATCGCACGTGTGTTATCTAGTATATATATATATAAAGCATGTAAAGGGGGGGCTTGATTGATTTTTGACATAGTCAGAATATCAAAGAGATCCGCAAACACGAATCTTTAAGAGCAATTAAGGTCTGCAAGCAAAAATCCTAGGTTTTGGTTCTGGAATCCACCAAAGAAAAATAATATTGAAAATAGTATTATGAATGATAAAAAATATCCAAATAATAAAAGAGGTCGTTAAATACTAAAAAAAATCCTAGATTGATAAAAAAGGAAATTCAGAATTAATTCCGAAATAAACAGAAAATAGGAAAGCAACAAAACATTAAAATTTCATTTTGAGGCCTTAAACGACCTCAAATGGCCGAACGGACACCAGATCCCAACAAGGACTTTTATCTACTCGTCGAGACGGTTCCAATGCATCCAACCTTGCCTGATTCTGACTCTGAACATAAAAGTTACATTTAAAACTGTATCGAACCTTTACAGCGATCCATCGCTTCTTCAATTTTCGCCATCATTCGCCCTCCATCAGTTTTCTAATTTATGAATTGAAAGACAACACAACTATCAAAGTGAACTAAACATGCTATCATGAAACAAGCTACTAAAAAATGGTAAAATCACAATTAACAAAGTCTTGGGGGCAGTTGATTCCACTTCTAAACCTCTTATAGATTCTAGACTCATTGACTCATTCATTCACATTTTGGCCCGACTTTGGGGCTCCAAAACCCTAGTTTTCACACTTCTTCTTCAATTTCTTCTTCTTCTTTTTTTGTAGATTTTTGTTCTATGTTATTTGTTTTGATTATCTAGGTTAGTTTTGTACTTGGGAGCAATTGATTGAAGTTTCCAAATCAATGTAGTAAGAACCTCTATTTCACTCTTCCTTGAAGCATTTGTTACTTAGCATTTATTGTGTTATTAATGTGACTGTTTGCTTCATTTATGCTATGGGTTGTTTGAGAATATGATATGTTTGTATGATTAAGTGTTAAGAGGTTAAGAGATGTGCAAAATTTCTTAGCTCTTTGACATGAAAATCTAAGAACATGGAATTAGAACTTTTGTTGGGTAAATGATATTAATCTTGCTAGATGAGTATGTTAACTGGTTAATACCCGTGCCGATGAACGAATTATAAATAAATATTTAAAATTATAATATAATTTAGAAGTTAAATATGTAATAACGTATTCTCATATGGATATGAAAATTACACATGCTACAAAATTTCACATAAATTAATATATTTATTAACATTATTAATGCATTGAATGAAAAATTATTAACTTAATCTTTGTTGACACGTATGTATTTTATATAAAAAGATATTAATTTGTATAAAAATACTTCTACGTTATAAAAAATGAGTTTCTCTCTTGAAAGACGGTCTTTCCTTGAGTTATGAAAAGACCGAGGTTTAAAATACAAATTAGAAGAAATCCATATAAGATTTTTTAATGGGGTCATAAACTTGTAATTACAACACGTTGCTAAAATTTTAATATTGTAACTAAAATCTTTTAAGATAGATATAAGAAATTCCAGGGTGTAATGAACGAATAATTATTTAATTGAACTTATAAAGTTATGTCTATTTTAAAATGAATTATAAAAAATATGTAAGGAAGTGTTCTCAAAGAAGAATAAATTATAACTCTATAAACTATTTAAATTACACTACATATTCATATAATTCGGATAAATAATTTTTTTCTAACTAATTAATATTAGTCAATCTATAAATATTTATTATATTATTAATTAATATAATAATTTTACACTAATTGGCAGACGTGGTTAAATATTAAGAGGGACAAAGGGAGTATGTATAAATATAGTATTATATATATTAGCATACATTGTCGTCTCTTTGAGTGACACTTTACCAAACTGGAATGGTTAAGTGTGGGGATAACATTTGGCCAAAAGTTGATCTTTTAGTTATATTTATGTTTATTTTAAAAGGAATTACAAAAAATATGTAAGGAAATGTTCTCAAAGAACTATAAATTAGAACTCTACAAACTATTTAAATTGAACTATATATTCATATTATTTGAATAAATAATTATTTTCTAGCTAATTAATATTAGTCTATTTTAAAATATTTATTATATTATTAATCAATATAATAAGAGATCGTCTCTTGAAAGACAGTATTTTCATAAGTTATGTAAAGACCAAGGTTTAAACTGCAAATTAGAAAAAATCATGATAAAAAATTTTGGTTGCATTAATTGGGTCATAAACTTATAGCTACAACATGTTGCATAATAAATTTTTAATATTGCAACTAAAACCTTTTACCTTTTCTATAATTCTAATTCAATCCTGTCTTTCCATATGTCTATGGAAAGACAATTTTTTCCTAAATGTTTCCATACTAATTGACGGACATGGTTAAAAATTAAGAGGGACAAAGGGAGTATGTATAAATATAGTATTATATGTAATAGCATACATTGCAATCTCTTTGAATGACTCTTTACCAAACTAAAATGGTTAGTGTGGGGATGACACTTGGCCTATAGTTGTTCTTTTAGTTATATTTATAGAAGATCTATAGATTATAGGTATTTTAAGAGGATGGTGTAGGAAGAAGAAGTGATGACATTTGTCAAATTAATAGTCCTTTAAAATTACATTAAGGATAATATAGTAAAATAACCATTAAAATTACCTACACTTAATATTTTTTACCCGTGATTAAATTTTGTATTATAAATTAAAATTTTAAAATGCAAACATGGCCAATTCCAAATTCTATGTACAACGATAATGTAAAATAATTATTTATTTGAATAAGAGTTCGTCTCTTGAAAGATGGTCTTTTCATAATCTATGGAAATACCAAAATTTAAACTGCAAATTAGAAGAAAGGAAGATAAAAATTTTGGTTTGTATTAATCGGGTTATAAACTTATAACTACTGCACCTTGCATAGTAAATTTCTAATATTGCAACTAAAATCTTTTACTTTTCTATTATGCTAATAAACCTCATCTTTCCATAAACCTATGAAAAGACTGTCTTTCCTAAAACTTTTCCTTCGAATAATATGTATATATAGTGTAATTTTATAATTTATTATTTTTTGAGAACATCTCCTTACATACTTTTGTAATTCCCTTTTAAATAAACATTATTTTATAGCTTCAATCAAATTATTCATTCATTATCAACTGACATTTCTTATTTTGTCACTATTTTTTATAATGTATAAGTATTTTTATACATCTTAATACTTTTTTATATAAAATATGTACGTATTGACAAAGATCAAGCTAATTTTCTTTTATTCAATGGATTATAATATTAATAATATATTGATTTATCATAAATTTTCCAGCATGTTTAATTTTCATATACATGTGAAAACAACTAATTAATTACTTAAATTATAAATTATGTTATATATCTAAATTATTGCTCATAATATGTGCATCGGTACGGGTATTATCTAGCATTAACTATTGTATAGAAACAGTTTATGTTACAAAAAATATAGCGATAAAAATATGATATATATTGATAATGAATCAATAATTATTTAATTAAAATGATAAAATTGTGTATTTTTTTAAAAAGAATTATCAAAAGTTTTATTGGTTATAAATAGAGGTATAAAATAACATATAACATAATGATACTCTCAGTGAAATTTTATAGTGAAACATCAAAGTGAATGATGTGGCATTAATGAAAATAGTAAATCACTAATAACATTCCTTAAAATGTGTAACTAACGATGAATATATTAGTCTTTTTTTATGTCACATTACTCACTTTGATATTTCTCTATGAAAGTATCACTAAGAATATCATTACTTTATGAAGAATACAAAATCTAAATTAAAAATAAGTTAATTAACTATAAGCAAAATGACGTTGAAGTCAAGGTAAGGTTTTAACACTAATGTTGTGGACGTTGTAATATAAATTATCATATAAAAATACTTATAGAAAAATAAATTTGCAACTCCATTTACTTCAATAGCCTTGCTCAATTCACTTACGGTGGTCACGTGTTTGAAAATTGCCATGTAATTTTTATTTTTCTATACTGAGACTAGATGTCCACAATTTTAGCCATGTATTCTGAAATAAATCCAAAAGCAAAGAACTCTTAAAATATGAAATGTTAAAGAGTTTGTCTACACCAAGCACAAATGTAAACAAAGTCATATATTTCAAAAAATAATAATTAACAAAGTCATAAAATTAAAAATTAACCATTTATTGGTAGGTTAGTTGTTGGGAAATGCGTACATCAAGTACTCCTTTTGTTTTGTT
>JAULKJ010269088.1:0-13376 GCA_032355405.1 Rubia balearica | reverse complement strand
GTTATGAAGGAAAGAAGAACGACTAAAGGAGGGAAGAAGATGGGTTAGGGTTTAGGGTTAGGGGGTATAATAGTCAATTCACTTTTTAAATTTTTTTGGAAGGGTAAACTAGTATTTTCAATTAAATCCGGCCTCAAACTATCGAAAAAGCTTATATTTGCACATATACTAGTTATTTAGGGTTATATATGCACTTTCAATTATCACAGGGTTATATGTGCAGTTTCGTGAACTATGTAGGGTTATATGTGCACTTTGCTCTTTCTATTTTCTTTCTTCCCCAATGTCTTTCTTCACCCAAAACCTATCACCGGCGAAATATCACCCTAATTCATCGCGGTTTTCATCATCTTGAAACACTCTTCGCATCGTCGCCTCAACTTCCATTATGATCATCTCCTCCTCCTCCTCACTCTCTCCTCCTTCGTTTTCGTCGCTCAGATCTAGATATGAAACTCCGTTCACCACAAAATTCAATGTATAACCGTTGGGCAAGTTATGGCGGCTGCCATCAGAAACTAGGTTACGGCAAATGGGGGAATCGGAGTCAGAGTCGTAGTCAGACTCAGGAGAGACGGAAATTGGTTGGTAGTACTCAGGCGTGTCTTCATCGACCTCAGCGTTGGATTAGGGTAGGGTGGGGTGGGGCTAGGCGGAGGATATCGGGAGGGGTGGTGCCGGTGAAAAAAAGAGTGAAGTGACTTGGACTCGATATCAGTTTCTACGTTTTTTGTGCGACTTCGTTGCAGATGTTGTGCTGTGTGTGTGGATTTTGTGGATTTCATTGTATTTTGACTGATTGTTTGGAGAGTTTTTGTGTATAGAAAATTCTATGAAGTGACTTGGGTTTTATTTTTTTTGGGCAGTTGCATTGATTATTGATAGATTCTTTTGGAGTAAAGCTGAGATCTTTGATTGGTTATTTCTGTTATGGATTATGTGAACTCCTTAACGTGCTAAACACGATAAAATTGGTCAGTGGTGGTGCTAGTGAGGGAAGAAGCAGTGAAGAAATGAGTGAAGTTTCTGGTGACGGCAGAGATTTCAGGCAGCAGTGGAGGAAATTTTTGGAGGCGGAGCAACAGCGGTCCCGTGGAGCAGCGAGTGAAGAAAAAGAAGATCAAGGGCATTTTAGGTATCAATTTTTTAGTTTCTTTGTCAAGGGTATTTCCATCATTAAATTTCTTGTCATTGCCGAAATTTCATGGGTCAACGCTGGAATTAGAGGGTTTGGCTATATCGGTACAAATTTTTCAAAAGTTAAGGTTAGATTGACACATACAATAATTCGTCAGGATTAAATTGACACTTTCTCATATTGCAGGGTTATAACTTGTATTGGCACTTTCAGCTAAAAGTTAGGGACTGTAAATGTATTTATCCCTATAAATTATTTAGATATATACATAATCTTTTTTTATACCAACTAATCATTAGGCTGTATCATATTATATTGTATAATTAGTGGGGTGATTTGATATTTGTTATTATTTATTGCAACGGGATTCTTATAATTTGAAAAACTTTTAAAATGTTTAGTAGTGTATAAATAATTATAATTTGACCCTAAAAGTTACCGAAACAAGGTTTTTCATGGATTGTCTAATCGTTAATCGGTCTAACAAGAGACTAAATCGTAGTGAAAACAATAAAACCACATATTTCACCATTGGTGGAAGTCTCAATAGTGGAGACATAAGTCATTAAAGGCAGTTCTACTGAACCACAGAAGACTCATTTTAAGTCTTTTTTTTAGCTCCACCATTAATCGAGCATCGTTTAAATGTGGTTGAAAAATTGACTATGATTGGATCTGAATTTAGTTCCGAACTTGGAACTTAAATCTGACGTTAAAAAAAACATTGCCGAAAACTTTTCTGCCAACCTTCAAAGGGTTACAACGAATGTTACAGGACACAAACACAATACAGAACACACGTTCAACATCAATACAATTACAAGAACTTAATACATATTCAACCTATAATGTATAACCTCAAACTCAAATCAAATTTAAAAACTTAATTGAATCTCAAACCTTAAATCTTCATAGAACCTTAAACAAAAAAATTAGAGGCATTGGCATTGCACTTGCGTTGGATGTGGAGGCGTCAGTGGCAACGGTGACAAGTGGAGGCATGGGGGCGAAGTAGCTGGGGGGAAAAGTGTGCTGTGGCGAAGGGGCCGATGGAAAGGGGGAGGCTACGAAGTCTAGAAGAAGAAGATGATGCACACAAGTGAGGAAGTAGGGGAAGAAGCGGAGGCGTAGAAGTGAGGGTGAAGAGAAGAAAAAGAAGAGGCTCGTGCATAGGTAAGGGTGAAGAAGAAAATGGGCTGAAAAATGTTAAGTATGGAAAGAAACCCTATTTTTTTATATTTAAGTCAAATAAATATATAAAGTAAGTATATTAAATACATTCTACAATGAAAACTTCCTTTAGTTGATGTCCATTAAAGATGGTTCTTCAAAAACCATCATTGATGAGGTCCAAACCGCCTTTAATCGTTGTTGATATAAGGCGGTTCCTTAAGAACAACCTTTAATCACATTCGACCCACCTTTAAAATGGAAGGGAGCCAAAATAGATAAGTTTCGATATTGGAACCTCTTCCCAGAGGTTCTTCCTCGAAAAATCGACGGAACCACATTCTAACGTTGCCTTTAATAGAGATTTCTCTTCTAACCATCATTCTAACCATCATCTTCTAATGTGAGAAGAAAAAGATGATGCGCACAGGTGAGGAAGCATGGGAAGAAAGGAGGGCGTATGAGTGAGGGTGAAGAGAAGAAAAAGAAGAGGCTCGTGTGCATGGGTGAGGGTGAAGAAGAAAATGGGCTGAAAAATGTTAAGTATTGAAAGAAACCCTAGTTTTAATATTTGAGTCAAATAAATAAATAAAGTAAGTACATTAAATGCATTCTACAATGAAAAGCATCTTTAGTCGATGTCCATTAAAGACGGTTCTTCAAAAACCACCATTAATGAGATCCAAACCACCTTTAATCGTTGTTGATATAAGGCGGTTCCTCAAGAACAACCTTTAATCACATTCAAACCGCTTTTAAAATGGAAGGGAGCCGAAATAGAGAAGTTTCGATATTGGAACCTCTTCCCAAAGGTTCTTCCTCGGAAAATTGACGGAGCCACATTCTAACGTTGCCTTTAATAGAGATTTCTCCACTAGTGTCTTTTAAAATGCGCTTAATGCTATATTCTAAAAAAGAATATTTTTTCAAATAAAAAATACTTGCAAAATTTTCATAATGTTACTTACGGACAAAACTTATTCAAAAGAAATTTAGACTAAAAAGAAAAATTATTTGTACCCTAACATTTTCGAAACGATGTTTTCAGATATTGGGCCTATTATTTCATAACTATCTGTAATTCTGTCACGCGTAGCAACTTTTTAACCTATTATCAGAGGGATATTAAGATATTTTTCTTTTGTTGTCTTTTACATCCTTTCCCTCTTTATTTTCTTCTCCAACGACTTTTCTTCTTAAACATCACACCATCACCGCACCACATATTCACATCACCACCATCCGCCACCAATGCCATCGCTACCACAACACACCATTATCACTGCTGCCACCACCAACACCACAACCCACCACCCATACCCGCCATCATGCCACCTGTACACGCCACCAATCTGCCAACACCTTCACCACCAATGCATATTGAATAAAATAAAATGAAAGTGAACAAAATTCAAGTAAGGAAACTAACCAGAAATTACAAATTGAACAATTATAAAAACAAAATGAACAAATCTCAGATGATCACAGTTTGAATGGAAGAATCGTAGTGGGCAGATTCACGGTGACTAGGGGTGGGCAACTTTATTTCAAAGTTGTGGCACTGATGCACTGTGTTAGGAGATGGAGGTGAGGGGGATGGGGATGGGGTGTCAGGAGTTGGAGGCGCTACATTGCGGTGACACTAATGAGAGAGGCTCATCATATTCAACAAGCATGTCTTAAAAAGAATGACATAATAAGTAGGGAAGGCAATGGGACGGGAGGGTATGGATTATGGTACCTCTATACGTATACCCACCTAAAAAATTCATACCCATACCTATCCCATTACCCTTGGCAGAAACAACTTTAAAATTCACTCTGCCCCCATCGGGTATTATACAAAATCCATACCCGCCCATTACCCACTTGGATCTCCTTACCCACTTTATACCCATTGTATGCTTATATCTCCAAAAATAGCTAAAATTTACCTTTTATAGTGTCTTTTATATTAAACTTAATAAATGTATTTACGTGAAAATATTGCAAGGAAAACATGTACAATATGGATAAATAACATTTTATTTTATAATAAATTGGTGAGTATATAACGGGTTTAGTGGGGCGGGGTGTGGATGAGACGAGTGTGAACTAATATACATACCCGACCCACTACTCATGACGGGTATAAATTTCATACCCATACCAGCCCTAACCCCACTAAAACTATTCTATACCTGTCCTATTGGGACGAATGTGAGGCGGACCTCCCCTAAAATCCGCCCACTGAGATCCTTAATAAGGGTGATGTGTCACCAAAGCATATGAATGTTTAAGGGAAGATTGTCAACCCTTAATAAAATGACCATACTGAAAATTTCCCAACATGCACAAATCTGCTATTTATATGGTGTTGATAATGAGAGCCATGCATTTATCCAATTAATGTTTTTACACAAGAAAAGTTTTTGCCAATTTTAAAATGGGCCAAACAGAATCACATAATACATCCATGACTCAACCCAATTAATTTTTAAATTAAATATTATATCTCTGTCATCCACTTACACAACCTTCTATACAATCAATTTATTTCTTTTTATAGATTTATCAATGACCCAACCCAACCCAACCAAACTTTATACATTTATATCATTTTAATACTAAATATAAATTATTATTTTTAAAATATTAATTGTTAATTAAATGTAATAATATTTTTGAATTTTGTAAATAAATTTGACAAATGATTAACACTAATTATAAAAACGGAGTGTGTCTTTTTTTGAAGTAGGGAGAAGAGAAATATTGAATTGTGCATTGAACTATGACAATATTGGTTTCTATTTATAAAGAATGAATAAATATATGCTATATCTATAGTATATTATATATTAAAGGAGGTCATTCTTGCTGCATGACATCCACACATAATTCTTGATGCATGACATTCACACAGTCACTTTTTAAAATTAATTAAAAATGTAATATTTTATAAAGTCAATCCCCCATTTTACAATGCAAATATCTTTACCATTTTCAATGTTCTTCTCATCCAATACTTTTCAATTAATGAGTAATTAATCATACCCTATTTATGAGAATACTTTTTGTTTGGCATTCTAAATCTCCATTTATTAGGAAAATTCTTTCATAATACTTATTTTTTGCAATATATATTTTTAAATTTGATACACTTTATATTTTGGTTTATCTTTTTAATATCACAAAACTTATTTAAAAAAATATATTATCAAACTTCATTACATGGTAATAAGTGAATCATTTTCATTAACTTTTTTTTATTCACTACAATAAATTCTTTCCACGTAATTTAATTTCCCTACAAAAATGCCTAAAATTACAAGAGTTCGTCTCTTGAAAGACGGTATTTCCTTAAGTCATAGAAAGACCAAAGTTTAAAGTGTAAATTAGAAGAAATCAAGATAAAATTTTTGGGTTGTATGAACCGGGTTATAAATTTTATAACTACCCCGTCTTTCCATAAGCTTATGGAAAGACAGTCTTTCCCAAGACTTTGTCAAATTACAATGTTAAACATATAAAATAATAGATGGAATAAGTTTTATATATATACAAGTGTTTCTAATAAATTTTAATTTTGAGGTAAAATTTAGTACAAAATTCTTTATATAAATATAAATATAGCACTGAAAGATTTTGTTTGTAAATACTTTCAATGGTTTATTTAACACTTTGAAATTTTTATTTACAATTTTTCTTTGAGTCCATCTCTTGAATGTGCTTTTGTCACAAGTTATGAAAAAATCAAAGTTTAAATTGCAAATTAGAAGAAATTTAGGTAAAATTTTCACATTACATTAATCGCGTAAAAAACGTATACCTACTGCATGTTGGATAATAAATTTTTAATATTGCAACTAAAATATTTCCCCATCTTTCCACATGCCTATGGAAATGTGGTCTTTCCCAAAACTTTGTCTATTTAGAGTTCGTCTCTTGAAAAAGCGCCTTTCCATAAGTTATGGAAAAACCAAAATTTAAATTGCAAATTAGAAGATATCAAAATAAAAAAAAATTGGGTTGCATTAATCGGGTCATAAACTTATAACTAATGCATGTTGCATAGTAAATTTTTAATATTGCAATTAAAATATTTTACTTTTCTATAATTCAATTTCAACTCCTTCTTTCCATATGCCTATGAAAATGCAGTTTTTCTCAAGATTTTGTCATAAAAATTTAATGCATTAAGGTATATTATATTTTAATTTTAATATTTAATTTTGATTATCATAAATTTAATTTCCTTTAATTTTTATAATTTGTAATTATAAAATATTGATAATTTTAAACTACTTTTAAAAAAATCTAAGATGATGAATTTATATTTGTCAAAATTTAAAGCTTATATTTCTACATTTCTAAATCAATCAATTAATCATGAATTGCTCACAATATCCCTAATTAAAAAAAAATTTAGATCTAACATAGTACATAATTATTTTTGTCATTATAAATGAACTACTCATTATATTTGATCGTGCATGGTTCAACCATTGGTACTGTCGAAAATGTCCAACCTTTTACGGAGAACAATATTTATTGACCACAAAAGGTTTTTTCCCGGTATTCCCTAGAATGTTTAATAAAAAATGATCTTCTCTAAAATGTATTTTTTGGGTCAAAACATAGCACAATGTTATCAACTAATCACAATATATTAAAAAAATTATTGGAAGAAGAAGAAAATGGACATCTATTACTCAATTACACAAAGTTTAATTAGTAAAAAATATCATCTAATTTAAATATTTTTAAAAAATTGTATGATAATAAAGAATATATTTTTATCATAAACCATGCGATGACACGATATTACAATCAAATTTTCAAAACTTTGATCATTTTTCATATTATATGGAATCCGTATGTATGCAATGTAGATAACGACTATATTATTTTGTTAAAGTGGTATGTATTAATATTTTTATCAACTAATTAAATTATATTAAAAATATGTATATTTATTTATTTAATAATATTCAAATTCTCCTCCATGCAAAAAGCACGGGTGTCATCTAGTAAAAATAAATAATCAGATGTTTACATAAAAAAATAAATTGAATTTGATATTGTATATTTTCAACCAATTAAAGTGTGGCACGTGAATAACTTTTGTCATTGTATCATCCAACTGCAAATTGTGTCAGGGTTGGTTTTTCGCCACAAACTTCACTCGGTTGGCTGGGACATTTATTTGTCTAATTTTATTTGAAGCCAAATTCGCTGACCTCCCACATAAGAGCACCGATAAACTTAGAGCATTTTCAACCACGAGTTAGTTTCAATAAAGTCAATAAACACGTAGAATTGACATACTCCCAAGCAAGAAATACTTCTCCAATGCGGCAGTCACTTCAAGGCATCAATCATACGTGGAAGAAATACCAATTGACATTGTCAAGTACGCCCTCTCTACACAGAAGGTCATTTTGAGGAACTCAATTTCCAAAAGCATTAATTGCTGGTAATTAATTTTTACTTTAAACCATTTTACTATGTTTAACTAAAATATAATATTTAAAAGGAAAATCAATTTAATGATATCATATTAGTTTAAAATAAAAAAACTTATAGTCTAATGTGTGATATTGAAATTTTATAATGTAGAAGATGAAAACTCAATTTTTTTATGAATAATGCCAATAATAATTCAATAATTGTAATTAAATATATTTATTTATATAATTATTAGAGGAAGTTAAATTTTTGGAGAAATTTAAATGTCGATTACACAAATTTAAATTTTATATTTATTTTATTAACTTATATATAATAAAATTTAATTTACTAATTTAGTAAATAGTATAAAATATTATTATGTTTGTTAATAATTATATAATGATAAAAATATACTTCCGAATGGATGAGCATAATGAATATTTTGTAAAAAAAAAAATTTGAACTTTATTTATGAACACATTAAATTGAATGAAAATTTTATTATTATAAATATTTGAGTATGGCACTTTATTATATTTATGAACACTTTATTTTATGCATGTGCACGTCATACTGAAGTTATAAATGCGACGGTACCATTGGAGATGAAAATTTTCAAATCATCATCAGTCAATTATATTTGCTTACATCACACTGAAACTCTAATAAAAATCTGCCATGTGGAACCTAAAAGGTAGGGAGACCTCTCAACCATTGGAGATGCTCTTAGCCTAAGAGTTGATGTTGATCCAATATTAATTCATTAATTTATAAATTTTTATTTATATATTCCCTCCGTCTCATACTAAACTGCATAGAATTTTTTTCACGGTCCTTAAGAAGCATGTTTGACTGTTAATATGTTTAACTACGTATAATAACATCAAATAAAAATCAATATTTAGAAAATACCTATTACGACGAATCCAACAATATCACATGTGGTAATATTATTGTTTATATCTATTCAAATACGTAGTCAAAGTTTAACAGAGTTGATTGTCAAATAGTAAAAGTGCAGCTTAGTCTGGGATAGATGTAGTATTTAACTTTGAGATGGTCTTCTCTGAGGCAGACTAAACTTTAGGCAGAGACATTTATGTAATTCTAACTTTATTCTAGCTACATGGACCAATCTCTAATAGTTTTACAGGGACCTATCTTTAATAATTTTACAGGGACCTACCTCTAATATTTTCTCAGGAATTTTTTGTCCAATTTTTTCATCATTTTCCCGCCAACTATAATCTGCAAAAAAAAAATGCAAAAAATAAATATGATCGTTGAATTGAAAATTATAAACATCATCTACAGCTAACAAAACATCAACAAAATAAATCACAGCAAAAAACGTATAAAAATAAAATAAAAGTCATTGAAAAATCATCAACTACAACTAATAAAACATCAAATGAAAATCATAAACTGAACAATTATGAAAACATCAACAAACATTAAATTATCATTTTTTTTAAAACTATAAACATCGACCTATATCACCCAAAAACTAAAAACATCAATTTCTATCACCTGAACTTCACATGGAAAATGAAAAATATCAACATAAGGAAAAAAAAACACTACAAAGCATCAACCATATCACCAAAAAAACTACAAAACATCAGCTCCTATCATCTAAAACTCACATAAAAAAGTGAAAAACATCAACATGAGAGGAACAAAAAGAACTAAAAATATCACCTATATAACCCCAAAAAACTACAAAACATCGACTCATATCAACTAAAACTCACCCGAAAAATGAAAAACATCAACATGATAGAAAAATAATAATTCAACCAAAACGTTACAGTATCTCAAAAGTATAAATTCTTCACTCTGAAAATCATACAACATCAACAATTATTTTACTATTTAAAAAAACTACAAATGTCAACCTATATCACCCAAAATATACATACATCAACTTCTAACACCTAAGCCTCACCTTGAACACGAAAAACATCAACATGAGAAAAAAGATACTACAAACATCAACTCACATGACCTAAACCTCAGTCTGAAAATGAAAAACATCAACATAAGAAAAATAAGAAGATCACAAATATCAATCCACATCACCCAAAAAAACTACAAAATACGTCAATTCATATCAACACTACAAACATCAAATCCTATGACCTAAACCTCAGCTGAAAAATGAAAAAATCGACATGAGAAAAATAAAATAAAAAACTACAAAATCCACATCACCTAAAAAACTTCAAAACATCAACTCCATATCAACTAAACCTCACCCGAATAATGAAAAATATCAACAAAAAGCCTACAGTACCTTAAGAGTATAAATTCTTTAAATAAAAGGTTCTCGTGGGATTTGAACCCAAGTCACAAACCTTAACTTCCAAAGTAATAACCACTACATTAGAGACTCATTAACGAACATGCATTCCGTCAAATAATATTAAATCTCAACATGTACCTTATAAAAATAAATTCATATAGAATAAGGTCCTGGTGGGATTCAAACCCATGTCAATAACCTCAAAGTCCAAATCCTAACCACTATACTAGAGAATCATTATTGAACATTCTCTCAGTAAATATATAAACCTTAGCATGTCTTTGAAAAAATCATAACATCAACGCATCATCATCGACACATCATCATCAACACATCATCATCAATACCATCACAAAATCAAACCGTAGAGAAGTAGAGGTTAGATTCAAAAACATCAACAAATTCACTATGGATTCACTATGGAAATTCAGAGGAACATAGGTTTACTGGCGGAGCCGAGGCTTTCCGGCAGCGTGGAGAGCGGCGTTGGTCCAGGCTTGCATCTCACGCTCAACCCATCTTCTCCGATATGACGTGTGCATCTCACTAACCTGTCACCACGCACAGAAGCGTTGACGCAACTCACCATTTCCGTGGAGCCATCGTTGTGAATTGCAGAGGCGTCGAAGCGGAGGCAGTAACTTCTTGTTAATTGCAACTCACCGTCGAAGCGGTAGAGAATCGCCGCCGCAGAGGTGAAGCTTAGGGCTTCTCGTGGCGACGAAGTGTCGAAGCGGAGGCAACGTCGAAGCAGTGGAGAATCGCCGTGAATTGCGGAGATGCGCCGACGAGTTAGGGCACGACACACCAGAGCGATCGACAAGCTCGCTAAGGTCAAAGTCAATGCCAAAAACCGTCGTTCGATCCGTTGGTTTCGTGACGGAGAATTCGGCGGACAGAGAAGATCGGTGTATATCGATGAAATGCTGGTAGAAATCTTGCGGAAAATCGACAAAAACCGTCGGGCGGTTTTCGATCAGTTGTTGTAAAAAAGTGAAAATGAAAATAATGAATATTTTGTAACATATATAATATTTCATAATTAAACAACAGGGTTCTAAATTTATTAGAATATTTTTTTAAAAATCTCATTTCAAATGGAAGTTCTTATAATTGCATAATAAATCTTGATCTAGAGTTTAGACTAGTTAAAATAAGACTTTGTGCTTAACTTTGCATCGAGTTGAAGAAAAATAAGATTTGACTCAACAAAATTTAAAAAAATATGCGTCTCTCCTCCAATATTTCGATTTGATTTAGGTAGTCTGACCCGAACTGATCAAATCGGATCAAAATGCACCTCCAGTCCCAAAAGCCACGTGGCCCTGATTGCCAATTAGCACGTGATCCGAAGATCTTCAAAAAAACATTCCGCCAAAAAAAGAATGGAAAGCGCTGTCCCTTTCCATACTGAAACATGGTATTACAGACAGCACTTGCCCTGCAACTGATTTCTTTCGATTTCATTTACATGTTTAACGGGCCAATATCTCAGTATTAGCAAATTCCTCGCTAATCATTCAGTAGAGAATTTTTTTAAACATAGAAGCGTAAAAGGCACCTTTTCATCGGTAATGTCGTCGCCGCCGGCCGGCGATGCACAGGCGCCGTCGCCTCCGGTTACCCATGGTTCCGGTAGCCTTCCGTCGAGAATTCCGGGTGGAAAGACCACGCTGATGGCGCTCGGAGTGGGGATAGGGATTGGAGGAGTCATTGTGCTTGTGTTCGTGTGCGTTTTCGGCGCCGTTTGGTATCGGCGGAGGAATCGAGGTTCAAGTTCTCCCCGCCGGCAAAAAGGCGTGTAATCTTTTATCCCTCTGAGATAGGTTTAGTTTTTTATTATCTTGGTTTGAATTCTAGCTGAATTTATTGGATTATTTGAGTACAGTTTAATTGTTCATGTGTAATTGATGCAATTGATTTCTGCTATGCCATGATGAATGCCCTTTTTGGCTGTATTTACTTGCTAGATGAAGTATTAAAGTTTCACATTTTTGCATTTTTGACTTTACTCCAGTTTAGTTATTATACTAGTAATAAATTAGTCTGAATTAGTTCAGTTCAGTATAAATAAACAAGTCTTTGTGATTTCTGGATAAACATTGCACATTGACAGTAGTTGGAATTTCTAGCAGAAATGCTTCTGTGCACCGTTGAATATATTTTCTTAGATTTTGAAAATGGATCGATGCAATGTGTGTTAAGCTGTATGTTTCTTTTTAATTTTAATTTAGATGATCATTCACTGCCTCGGTGGAAGCAGAATACTCCTCTGCCAGGTGTTAATAATGCGGGTGGAATGGCCGGGAAGCCTACTTTCCAACCCCTTCTTCCCAATTCAAAACAGTTCTCGGATGACTCTATTACGCCTCCTCCACAGTCGACATCCAGCAGCTTGGCATCTGAGAGGCCACTCCAACTACCGCCCTCTGATGTCACGACAATGACATTCAGTTACGGGGAATTAGCTCTTGCTACCGACAATTTCATCTGCACTAACCTTCTTGGTCAGGGAGGTTTCGGGTATGTCTTCAAGGGGATCCATAATGGGATGGAGGTGGCAGTCAAGCAGCTGAAGGTGGATAGTGGACAAGGGGAGCGTGAATTTCAAGCTGAAGTTGAGACGATTAGTCGCGTCCATCACAAGCATCTGGTTTCGCTGGTTGGATACTGCAGTTCAGGAGATCAGAGATTGCTAGTGTATGAGTTTCTTCCAAACAAAACCTTGGAGTTCCACTTACACGGTGAGTCTTTTAAAGTTGTCATTTTTATTTGTGTTTACTACAATGTATTCATGATGTTCAGTTTAGTTCTTTGATGGTGGATGCTGACAGCTGAGGTTTGTGCAAGATAAAATACTATTAACAAATACTTGTTCATTATGAAGTTGTCCCAGAGGCGGGGCTATTCGTGGGCAATGTAGGGCAATTGCCCTACCTTTTTTAAAAAAAAATAAAAATTCTAGTTAATTAATATATGATTTTTAATTAGTGCCCTAGTTTATTTTAAATTTTAGGCCCACTTTATTCCTCTAAATTTAAAATTTTCTCGAAATTTTAATACCATCTTCAACGGCAGAGTCATCAAATTAAATTGTGACCCACTAATTTTTTTTCCTGGATCCTCCCTTGAGTTGTCCAATCATTTCTTTCAAGTTACTACTCTTTATGGTACTGAAGCTTCTGCTGTTAACAGTTTGCTTCTGAATGGCTTTGATGCCTATCTTGACGAATACCTGTTTTCCTAGGAAGGTGTTAGATGAGGTTTGAGACCCTTTGTACTGGTCTTAGTTATAAGGTTTAGAGGTTTTATACTTTGCCATCACCATGTTTC